>JBANCY010000357.1:20492-38462 GCA_037040045.1 Phorticella flavipennis | reverse complement strand
TATAAACACAGAAGTTATTCGCAAAAGAGTGTAAAAGGTCACATATGGTGAGGGCCCTGACGCAGCGCTGACTCTAGGGCACGCTGGGTAACGGTAAAAGTGGGTCTGTGTGTGTGTGTATGTATGTAACGGTATTAAGCGATTCTACCTGTATTGCACTGTTGGGATCAGGGTATCTCGTAGTCGAGCTCACTCGACTAGAGCTTTCTTACTTGTTTTGGATGATTTATAGCACTCTCCTCCGACGGGGGTGTTACGTGCCGTCAATTTTAAGGGCATTATCTATGAACAAGCTTTATTTCATATAACAGACATGTTCCAGATATTGGAATCTTTCTTTTTCGGAGCTATCGTAATATAATGTTGTTTTAAGAAGTTTTCTTCTTGGTCTTCTTTTTGGGAAGGTTTGGAAAATAATATAGTTTTTGAAGGGTGTAAAGTATCGTGTTTTTTTGGAAGGAAAGCAAAGTACAGTCGTTTCTTGGGGGAACCCAAGATAGTTATATTTTGAGAAGAATCGAGAGTAGTGTGGAATATTAGTTTTATTTATGAATGAACCAAAAATATTGTCGGTTTCCCAGGTTCCTTAAAGTACTGTACCTTCCTTAGAGGAACCCCAAGGTGTCGTCAATTTTTCGGAAAGAATCAAGAGAAGCCTAGAAATGGATGTTTTCTTTTGGCAGGCAAGTCAATTGCTTGTGGGGAAACCAAAGGTAATGGAATTTTTAGAGGTTCTTAAAGTACTGTCCTTTCTTGGAACCGAATGTAGACTCAGTTTTTGTGTAGAATCCAGAGAGCAGTGGATTTAAATGTCTTCTTTGGAGAGAAAATTTTGGTCTTGGTGAGGACCTTAAAATTTGTTCTTTCTTAGAGAATCCCGAGGTAGAGCCTTTAGTGTCTATCGAAAGTAGTCGTATTTTTATAAAGATTGGAAAGTAGTGTCATTTTGTGTCTGTAGATAATAATCTAATACTCTTAGGTATTTGTGAACTTTCCCAATAGTTCCCATTAGCTTGAAAAATCTGTGGAGTATAAAATTTTAGTTGTATGACAGCTATATGATATAGTAATCCGATCCGACAAGTGTGCAGCGTTTTTAGAAAGAAAGAAAGTTATATGTTATTTATATGATAGAGTGTAGCGATCCTCTTGAAATTTGGTGGATCAATAGATAATAAAGTAACTTGAGGTTATATTAAATTTACGATCCAATAGCTTCAAAAACGTGGGAAATATGGGCAAAACTTTATGCAGATGGCTGGGAAATCTTATTTTTAGAAAGTTGGGAAAGTAGTGTCATTGGGAAACTACATTTCCGAATGTATTGGTTTTTTCGGGAAGAATCGTAAGTAATTTTGGTTTTTAGGCGATCAAAACTGAGGTGTTTGAGAATGGGGTAGCTTGAATTTTAGCTGAATCTTAAAGTTGTGTTATATAAAAGTAAAATGGTTTTTGGAGGAATCGAAAAATGATATTATTCTTTAGTTACTCCAAGGAGCTAGTGTTTTTGGATGGACTTCCAGTTACTCTAATCGAAACGTGAGCCAATTCGCATACCCCAACTAGTTCCATGGGGACTTGTTTACATACCTTTTATAGCTCAAGTGGTTCGGGTTCTGTCCGTGTTATCGCAATCAAGATTGATATACAGCTCGTTGATTCCGTATTAAAACCGAAAGACACGTAGTACCCATGGGTATAACTTGCACATTCAATAAAAAGTAAATACATGAAATTCAAGCAAAAGCCAAATATGTTGGAACCTTGAAAATATACCCTGTAGTATTTGTAGTTTAAGCAGAGGAAAGAAAATTTAAGCAAATTTTGGGCACAACTGCGCCGCTCAGCATATACCATTTGACACTCGCACGCTTTACAGGGTATGCAAATGAGTACATACGTACGCTCCAGTTATACGACTCGACTCTTGACTCTAATCGAATTAGTCGTGTATCAGCTGAATATATATATTATCGATAATAATATTATATACAATGTGGGTGGGTGGGTCTCCGCCTGGGTTAAAGCTCGTGATTCTTGACTCATTAACGCTAATCGGCAACAGCTGCGTGAAGTACAACTTAATTCGCTTAGAATTCTCAACTAGTGTGTGCTCAATCGGGAAACTCGGAAACTATTGCTGAATCAAAGCAACTATTTGGCCTGTTCATAGCACCAATTAGCGTTATTAATAATCACCCTGACCATTTGTGTTATATTTAGACTTTATGAACCAACCATAAAAAGATACGCCCCGCCCCCAAATAACCCCCCACAAGCCCATTTCTTGGAACGTCCTTGAAACGTAGATTAGATGATAACACTGCGTTTTCATGCATTTATATAACGTCACAACAATATCTTGAAAATGAAAGCACTCTATTGACAGATTACCCAGTTTAACCCATTTATTACTTTTATGATATGTCATATTACATATATAATCTGATGCCTTAAGTCGATAAGTCGATAGGGTATCTATAGTTTCACGAAATTTTAGCTGGAACTTCTAGATCGTTTTTCGAAATATCTTGGATATATCGGAATAAGCATAAGAACATTTTGGGTTTGATTTCGAGCCAATAATATGAACATGATAGGCCTCAAATTGAATCATAGTGCCTCAAGGACTTCCCCAAGATACAATTTTTCTAAAAAGAAAAAAAGTGCCTAGAGATTCAACTGTTTTATGACTCAGTTTCATATAGTCAAAAAAAATATTATTAATGATCTCACATAACAAACATCCTTTAGATTAAATCGATATAACCTAAAACATCCAAACATATTTGAAACGGAAAAGAGAATGGAAAGTAATATGGAGATGGAGCTAAACTGGAGGTAGAGGCCGACGTAGAGTTTGAGATAAAGGTAGAGTTTGAGTCTCAAACTTTGAGATATATATAGATATAAAGCCAGATATAGAGAATTGCAATGTCATTTTTGAAGAGTACTAATATAACTTAAGATATTTTCTTAAGAACTACAAAATTTTATAGCTTGAATGGGGACCACATAGGAATATTCTTTCTAGCGATGATGACAGTAATATTTATAATACTAATTTTGAAGGCCTTTAGAGAGTAATGGAATCTTCAGAAAGTTTCAAAAGCAATGTGTTCCAATAGAAACCGATAGATAATAACGTTTTAATGTAGATAGATCCTTTGATAGATCCGAAAGGACTTTAAAAATATGCTGATTTTTAGGGAACCGCAAATATAATCTAATTGCCATATACATAATTTCACTTGTTGGGGCCTCGATGATCCAGTGGATAGCGCACTGTCCCGCCAAACAAGAGGCGCGAGGTTCGAGTCCCACTCATGTCCTTAGCATGACCTTCCTAGAAACACTAGGTTGTGGATTTGAAATCCATCCACATAAAAATGTTCTTCAGTGAAGGAAGCAGAAATAGAGGAAAATAGGGCTTCAGGTTTTGACCCGAAAGGGTTGTTATGGCCATATAATGATAATAATTTCACTTGTTAGGAAAGTGCATTCGGGGTTCCGTATAAAACCAATATCTCTTTAGTATAATTGGAAAAAAAATATGGGCTTTTGTTAGGTCATTCGTAGGGGGTATCGAAACTAATGCTACTTTTGTATGGCATCAAAGTGTAATATCATCTTTGAAACAGTAGATAATGTTACACTTTAGGTTTTTTGATCAAAAAAGTGTAATATAATATATAATTTCTAGGAAATCCCCCAGACCCAACCCCAGCCCAGCATGTTATTACTTTCCCATTTACCCTTTATGGTCTTTGGTAAATCCCCCATTTATTTTCATAACTCATTAGGCATAGTTTGGGATTTTGCGCTCTTATCTAATATATATATTATATTATAATATATACTATATGGTATTTATATCCATTATCTAACTGTCTCATATCGGAATGCCTTTGTAATTGCCGTGTCTCGTTGCATTAGTTCCAGTTGTCATAAATACCTTTCCCATTCTCTCTCTCTTTCTCTTACAATCCGTGATATTTATGGCTCGGTTTTATCAGTTGTCAATCTATATGCTATAGCTATAGGCTGATATCGTGATAAGTCGCATTATAAACCTTATGCGTCTATCTTTATGTTTCTACCGTAACCCCCCGTAAGGGGCTTGTGGGCCTGCCCCGCCCCTCGAATAGCTCCATTGTCAGCTAATGCGCAATTCCCTTGATAAGTCACCCCATAACTGGGAATGGCAAAGGTATTGTGCATGGGATTGGGATTGGGATTGGGATTGGGATCGGCTTTACGACAACGATTAAATGGCATATGAAATTATTTTCATACCCTGTAAATTATTATGTGGTTGAAGTGCTGTATGCTAGATGTTTGGAATTTGGATATTTAAGTTCCGACAGGAGGTACAAACATATTTGGAAGAGCAAGTAGATAGTTCAGATGTTACTTTATATGATTTAGCTTAAACTCCGGACAAAACATGGAAGATTAACTACTAACCTATCTGAAGTACTAGATTAACTATATAATGAGTACTTTTTGAAGAATATTGTACAGGAGAAGTGTCAGGATCAAAATGCTTTGAAGTAAAAAATTTGATTGATTTTAATTTTTTGGAACTATATTCTTATAGTTTAGTCCTTTTGTAGACTCGACGCAGGGCGCTCTCTTTTGCTCAATAGTTTTCGATGAAATTACAACTTCTATATAACTTATAATATATAACTTCTCTTCGTATTGAAACTGTTTTCGAAAGAACTCTTGATGATGCTTTATGGATAGTCTTTCTGCGCATCAATATACCGAGTTTCAGAACTCTAACATAATAAATGTGAGTGTTATACAAGTTTTGTTACTATTCGGAATAATGCAGGTATATATCAACATTTTGGGAAATTTTATGCTGCAGCTTATATTCAATACCCTATATACCAAGTTTAGCAACGATAACTCTATAAATGCAAAAGTAATGTACATTTTATCGTAGTATCAACAAATGGTCAAAACTTGCAGTGGGTATGGTATGTAGGGATCTTAATAACAAATTTGACGTCTCTAGCTCTTCTGTTAAATTGACTGGGCTATTGATGCTGATCAAGAATATATGTACAGTCGAACTTCCCTATAATGAATCTTGACGGGACCAGAAAATCACTCCATTACATAGAAACTTCATTGTATGGAAATGCAGTAAAATACAATGATATTGGAACGAAAAAGTTGTGTGTTTGAAATCAATTCATATTAGGGAGAGCTTCATTGAAGAAGTTCACTATAGGGAAGCTCGACTTTATATAGTTTATAGGGTATGTTACGCATTCCACATATACATTCCAACAAAATTATACCTTCTTTCCCATCTTTTGAATGGCAGAGTATAACATATGCTGTTTATTTTGGGATGTACATTGTTCAATCTATATTTATCGGAACGCTATTATCCTCCTTCTATTTTTTTGATTTAAAGTTTTTTTTTTTTCAAAGTTTGAAGCACTTTTTTTTCCTTTATTTCTAACTTCCTTCACTGAAGATCATATTTTACGTGGGTGGATTTCAAATCCTACGCCACAACATAGTTTTTCTAGGAAAGTCATGCTAAGTACATGAGCGGGACTCGAACTCGTACCTCTTATTTCGCGGGACAGTGCGCTATCCACTGGCCCACTGAGGCCCCATTCTTTTACTATTAGAAAACTCAATATGATCCAGACATACTGTAAAAGTCAATTTACAGGGTATTCGATAAGTCGAGCTAACGAGTTGGTCAAACACTTCAACAGGCAAAAATACGCAAAAACACGCACACTCAACACACACACACACACACACACACACACACACGGAACACACATGCCGCACAAAGGATCTGCTACGTGTCCCTACACAACACTCCACAGAAGCTTTTGACGCTGCCGCAGTTGACGTCGACGTCGCTGTCGCTGCCGCAGTCGCTGCCTTTGCGTACGTGAACTTTAACATGTTTGTTCGCTGCGCAGCCTGAAGCCCAGCCGAACCAAGCCGAGTCGAGCCGAGCGCACGCTCGTGTGTACGTGCTGAACCAACCGCAGCGGCCACACTCCGCCCGTCTCGCCCAGCCACCCGCGCTCTCGCTCTCTTTGCGTACGCTGGCAACTGCGTCGCACTCTTAGAAAGCTTTCGGCCGTTGCGTGTGGTGAGTTTGCTGCCATTTGACCATATTCAACACACTCGAACAGTGGACAGGTCAGGACATGGTTTGTGCTGCTTCTTCTTCTTCTGGCTTTTTGTTAGTTTTGACTTGTTGTACCGCAGGGGGAGTCGGGCGGGGGCCTTCGCTTGTGATTTGGGTCAAACTCGTTTAAATAAATGCATTTTGTTCACAAACTGCAATTGACAAGGCACCCCCCAAAACCCCCCGCAAAATTCCTAGCCCTCTGCTAACCGCCCACAAAACCACGCCCACCAATCGACTGCATGCTGCGCCTCAAGGCCACACACCACACCCCTCACACAGCCCGCCTGCCGCTGACTGCCTTTCGATGAAATGTTCGAGAAGGCGACAATAAATGTCATCCACATTTCATTCGATTCCATTTGGCAAAACCCGTAATTTAATTGCCCTAAAACTGACGTGGTGGCAACGCCGTCGATGAAATTTAACTCTCTTTAAATGGTACACAAAGCGCTTCTTGAGGAGGACTTCCCATATTCCATAACCATCTATGTCAAATTGGTTATCTCTTCTAATCTGCCCACTTTCAACAGCATGTAACTTCCGATTGTTCCGAAATTTTCAGAACACCTTCAAGACATGGTCATATATCTCCAAACTTAAATCATCAACTTAGAATTGCACTCTCTACGGAGTATCATAAAATTTTCGTTTTCATATTAGACTGGACCTAAAGACCCCGATGTTATTATTATTATATGGCCATAACAACCCCAACGGGTCAAAGCTTGCAGCATTTTCCTTTATTTCTGCTTCCTTCACTGAAGAACTATACGTGGATGGATTTCAATTACGTGGATGGATTTCAAGTCTTAAGTCCGAGGCCCCCTAAAGACCCCGATGTCATCAGCTATAATAATTTAGTCACCAGATAGCGTAATCAATTTTTCACCTTTTGTCATTTTGATCCGTCAGTATATGACGTCATATAACTTTCGTGTTTATAATATGATTGTTCTGAAAATTTCAGAATAGCTTCAAGAAATAGTTATACATCTGCAATGGTGGATGAAATATCCTTTGTAGTCCCTATGGGCCTTTATATACCTACATAACCCTAACATAATAATTCCTGTTCTTCTACATATTTGGTGAATTTCCGGAAAAATGGAGGGGTGTATCAAAATTTCTAGAAACTCCAGCTGTCATTTATATTCACAATCCTATATACCAATTTTCAGAGCCGATAGCTCTATAAATGGGCCGTGGCATTCAAAGTTTTGAAAAATGTTATACCTATTGTGTACATACTGTGTTTCAATTAACTAACTCCTATAGTTTTCAAGATCGAAGCGTTCATACAGACGGACAGATAGAAAGTCAGACGAATATGGCTATAGCGACACAACTGTTGATTTTGATTGGGAATATATATATTTTAGGTGGTCCTTTAGGCCTCTTTCTACTGTCTTGTCTATGCTTCCTCCTGTTTCATTAGCATAACTTCCCCTAATCAACACAACGAGGGTTACTCTTAAAATTTACCAGTTTACGAAGTTTCTATAATTTTTCCTTTTATAATATATACCCAATTCTTCCCACTTCTTTTCCAGATTGTCGCCCGTCGTCATGATCTAAAACTGATTGTCACCTCCGCCACGATGGATTCTACGAAATTTGCCACATTCTTTGGAAATGTGCCCACATTCACTATACCGGGACGTACCTTTCCGGTCGATGTTATGTTTAGTAAAAATTCTTGCGAGGATTATGTAGAATCGGCCGTAAAGCAGGCACTCCAAGTGCATCTGACACCCAATGAGGGTGATATGTTGATTTTTATGCCCGGTCAGGAGGACATCGAAGTGACCTGCGAGGTGCTCGAGGAGCGTCTGGGCGAGATTGAGAATGCGCCAGAGCTGAGCATATTACCCATTTACTCCCAGCTGCCATCCGATCTGCAGGCGAAGATCTTTCAGAAATCGGCGGAGGGCATACGCAAGTGCGTGGTCGCCACCAACATAGCGGAGACCTCGCTGACCGTCGATGGTATCATCTATGTCATCGATTCCGGGTACTGTAAGCTGAAGGTGTACAATCCACGCATCGGCATGGATGCACTGCAGATCTATCCCATTTCCCAGGCTAATGCCAATCAGCGTTCGGGTCGTGCCGGGCGCACAGGACCCGGACAGGCGTATCGCCTCTACACGCAGCGTCAGTACAAGGATGAACTACTGGCCCTGACCGTGCCGGAGATCCAGCGCACCAATTTGGCCAATACGGTGCTTTTGCTCAAATCCCTGGGCGTTGTGGATCTGTTGCAGTTCCATTTCATGGATCCACCACCGCAGGACAATATACTTAATTCCCTCTATCAGCTGTGGATATTGGGTGCACTCGATCATACGGGCGCGCTGACCACACTGGGTCGACAAATGGCCGAATTTCCACTGGATCCGCCACAGTGTCAAATGCTTATTGTGGCCTGCCAAATGGGCTGCAGTTCCGAGGTGCTGATTATAGGTAAGTTTTGGGTAGGCAAACCCATTGGAAATGGGATGAACGTTGTGTAATGAGATCAGCTCAGTCAAAAGACCGAAACAAATGAGTATGTGTCGCTGACGGTCTTTACAACAACCGATCGGACTTTCACTGCCCTTTCAAAATGTCTACAGGATCTCAGAGACTATAAGAGCTGGAAACTCAGTTCAACCTTATTATAATTTGTGGAAGACTATTTCAGGAAACTATCCTAATAAGTTTATGCAGCGAAAACCCTTTGAAAATGGGAAAAATGTTATGTAATACTCAAAAGACCAAAAAAAATGAAATGGAGTCATTCACGGTCTCCACAACAACCGCCATTTTTCTGTATCTTTCGTGTAGAGCTTAGCAAACGAGGCCTTTTCTCACTCACCTCTCGATATGTCTGCATGATCTCAGAGAATTGTGGACTATCCCATGAAACTATCCTGAAAATTTCAAAAAGATCAACTGATCAAAAGCCTTCCTTTCTGATTTTCATTTTTTTTTCAAGTTTCCATGCTCTCCGTGCCATCGATTTTCTACCGACCCAAGGGACGCGAGGAGGAGGCGGATGGTGTACGCGAAAAATTTCAGGTGCCCGAATCGGATCACTTAACCTACCTCAATGTCTATCTACAGTGGAAGCAAAATAGGTAAGTCCCCCCAACTCCCTATATAGTATGTTTCACTCACTAACTCGCTCTCTTCCTTTGTCCCCACAGCTATAGCTCCACCTGGTGCAACGAGCACTTCATCCACATCAAGGCCATGCGCAAGGTGCGGGAGGTACGTCAACAGCTCAAGGACATTATGACCCAACACAAGATGGCCGTAACATCCTGCGGCACGGATTGGGATATTGTACGGAAATGCATCTGCTCGGCGTATTTCTATCAGGCTGCACGGCTCAAGGGTATCGGGGAGTATGTCAATCTGCGTACCGGCATGCCGTGTCACCTGCATCCCACGTCGGCACTCTACGGTCTCGGCACTACGCCGGACTACGTGGTCTATCATGAACTGATCATGACCGCCAAGGAGTATATGCAATGTGCCACCGCTGTCGATGGCTACTGGCTGGCCGAACTGGGTCCCATGTTCTTCTCCGTCAAGGAGACGGGACGCAGCGGTCGGGAGAAGAAGAAACTGGCCGCGGAGCATCTGAAGGAGATGGAGGAGCAAATGGTCCAGGCCCAGCACGAAATGGAGGAGCGCAAACAGCAGGCAGCCCAGCGGGAGGAGCAGCTGGCCGCCAAGCAGGAAATCGCCACGCCCGGCAACGCCACGCCACGCCGCACACCCGCCCGCATCGGACTCTAGGAACAATATTTACCTACAAACTTTTTTTTCTATATATCCCTAAACATAATACTGTCATATTTTGTAACCAAACGCATATATTATATTACCGATATCGATCGTGAATTAATCGAAGTTATCAAGAAAATAAAGATGAATTATTATTGGATGAATGTTGTTTAGTAAATGTAATATTCGGGAAATTTCATATGAGAATATATTTCAATCTATCATAACTTGGTCAAAACTGCACCGATTTTGACTTGTTATACCAATTTGTTCACGATTTTTGAATCCAATTTGTTCTATTTTCAAATTTTATTCAATTTCAGAAAATAATTTTTTTCCAAAATTTTTCAGAATTTGAAGTAAGGGTCCCCCCTGTGTTTTCAAAAAATTTTCAAAATTAAAAACTTCATATTTTTACTTTTTTCGATTTCTATGATCAAAATTAGCATAAAAAACTATTTTAAATCTTCCCCAGATGAGTTTGATTTTTACCCAAAAATCGGCCTGAAATCGAGTAAAATTTTGACATGTAAAGTGAAATGTGTCCTATGGGGCATATTTCAAACTTTCAGAACTCAGCCTAAACTGCATCGATTTTGACATCTTATACCATTTTGTTCATGATTTTAGAAACAAAGTCAATCCACATTCAAATTTTATTGATTTTATAAAAAAATTTTTTTTTGAAATGTTTTGGATTTTGAGGTAAACCCCCCCCCCTGTGTTTTGAAAAAATTTTGAAAAATAAAAACGCAAAATATCGACTTTTTTCATTTCTGTGATCAACATTAGCATACAAAACAACTTTGAAACTTCCCCAGATGAGTTTAGTTTTTCACCCAAAAATCGGTCTGAAATCGACTAAAATTTTAAAATGTAAGAGAAAAGTTTCATATGGGGCATATTTCAAAAGTTCATAACTTGGGTAAAACTTCACCGATTTCGACTTGTCATACCATTTTGTTCACGATTTTGGAATCCAATTTGTTCAATATTCAAATTTTATTCAATTTCAGAAAATAATTTGTTTCCGAAATTTTTTGTATTTTGAAAACTAACAATTCAAAATCTGACTTATGGAGTTATACTTAGTCTATAGCCCGTGGAATATCGGCGCCGTTTTAAATTATATAGACAATGAAGCTTATCGAGATTAAATTTTGATAAAATTTGGCTAAGAAAAAGCTCAGGAAAGTGCAAAAACGCTGGGACAAGGACTATATCCTTAGTCCTTAGTATAAAGTTTCTTAAGAAACAGAAAATAAAGCTAATATATAGGCAAAGCTTTGTCGTTTGGTGGTTCGAAAAGCTTATCGGAAGCTTTTAGGGCTTTTCCGGCTGCCTGAGAGACCGTTACCTTGGGAAACAAAACAAGCCCCCCCTTTCGGAAAAACAACAATCTATCAAATCAACAGTTGCCTGGCAAATTCCATCAAAGTATTTCCACTAGATATTTAACTATATCGCTCTCTCTATATATATATACAACTATATACATATATATGTATACATATACATATGTATACATATATATGTGTATATAGTTCAGCTTGTGACACCGATATCGGGCAGAACCGTTGGAAATTGAACAGTCGGAGCAGGAAACGAGTGGAGCGCCAGGATGAGCCAGAACTCGGCTGAGCATGCCGCCGGTGCGGAGGGGGAGAAGGCCGAAGGGGAGGTCGAGAAGCCACAAGCAAAGGTCCAGGAGAGCAACCTAACCCTAACCAATACTGGCGAAGCGGTACCCTCGGGCACAGGAACCGCCGATGCAGCGATGACTACCTCGAAGAGCAAAGGACGCAAAAAGCGACGCACCGTCTTCAAGGATCATCGCTCGACCAAGACGAGTATGGACACCAATCTGCAGATAAAGACGGGCGCCTCGCTGATACCAGATCTCAATCTGATTATAAATCGTATGCGTAGCATGAAGGACGACAGCTATGTGTATCTGGACTATATGCTGTCCAAGGACAGCGAATACTTTACCCCGTACAGTCTGCGGGAGGTGGAGTTTGCCAATCTGAACATCCTCAAGCCGTACTATACGGTCACCCGGCACGGCGTGACCTATTGGCGTGTCTCGGAGAACTTCTTTACGCCGCTCAATCAATGGCAACAGGAGTTCCAGCAGTTCCTGAGCATTATACAGATCCGCACGTTCTCGATCTTTCGGCTCTGGAAGGGCTTCAAGGTGTGGGAGAAGACCATCAAATGGCGTAAGCTCAACAATGCCCGTACCCATCTGCAGAACAATCTGTTCATAGCCATACCCCAACTGGCTAAGGCCATATTACGCATGCGTTCCGATATCGTAGTGCTGGAGAGATTGAGCTTTGTCAACATCGAGAACATCGAGGAGTGGCATCCCTTCTATTTCCTGGAACTCCACATGCGCATCTACGAGCAGCTCAACTATCTTTTCCACGAATTTCGTTCCTATGTGGGTCGTGCTCTATGTAGGTTACCCAAAACTAACCCATCTTCGTGTAGTGACCATATCTTTCCTGCACAGATCGTTCCTGCACTGAGGCCATTATGGCGCGTGGCTTCTATCCTGACGATGAAATCAATTATTATCCTTCGGTTAAGAAAATGCGTGAGGCACATAGTTTTATGGATCGCGCACGCAAACGCGCCTTCTGCAAGACCCTAACCAAGTAAGCTCCAATCTCCTATCCCCAACCACCCACGCCTCCAAATCCAACTCTTCCTTCTCCTCCAGCTTTTTAACCTACTGCGACATGATGCTCTATCAGGCCCTGTACCGAGTGACCATCCAGAGCTACGCCGATCTGCATCAGGCCTTTGACGAACATCATCAGGTCGCTCCAACCGAAGCCGAAATACTGCGCCACGATCGTCTGGACGCCCGTGTCGAGAAGCCACGCCCACCCAATGCCCCGCAGAATCCATTTTTCCTGGCCCAGCTGCGTCTGTTGCCCGATCGCATAGAAGTCGAGCCCCTGGAGGATGTGCTCAAGCTGATCTTCCAGCGCATCACTAGTCTGATTCTCGAGACGGTGCTCGACATACAACCCTTTACTACCGATGCGGAATTTACCCAATATACGGCGTAAGTTTTTATAGATTAATCAGTTTTCTAAGCACTTTACTATATGATTTGATTTCCAGGCCTTCGATTATGGGTCGTCAGGAGGAGTGTCTGTACCAAAGTGCTCCCGATTTGACATTTCTGCTCAAACAGGATGCTACATTTACGTTCAATCGGTAAGACAAATTTGATAGGACTTATCTATGAAGTTTAAAGAATGCCAGTTCCTTCAGACCTCTACAAGGTACAAGCTACAAAACTCAACCAATTTCAGTCCGAAATAACTTAATTTATAAAATTTCGATTATGATTCAAATCGATTTTCCGTCAAGTCTCTTTTTCATAGATTTTCCCGACATCCAACTGTCATATCACCCCAAACCGATTTAAGCCGATTTCAAATTGGAATACACCCGGATATAATAGAGTTCCGTTTTCCATTTAGACATAATTTTCGTATAATATTCAGTTTTCAGAGTTATTTTCCGAAATCTTGAAGCCTTTACGACCAAGTGCCTTCTCAAGACCCTAAACTGCTATAGTTTTGCCTAATCTCAGACGATTTTGGTACGGAACGTTCCAAAACACTTCGATTATTAAACATTTCTATTTTCCCTCAAAATCCCATTGTCGTAAAATATTAAGATTTTGAAGATATGTTGGGGTTTTGAGGCCTTACCGACCAAGTGCAGGTGAAATGTCCTTTAAAAACTTCCAATTATCATACCTCAACCAAACTTCAACTGATTTTAGTCCGGAATATGTCAAAACACTTAAGATTTATATCGATTTTCGTAGCTCCATTAAAGTATTTTAGATTTCCTAGTCTTAAAATCACACTCAGTGATTTTGCAACTTTTATAACTCTGCCAAAACTCCACCGATTTCATTTCGGATTATGTCATAATACTCCTAGTCAAAATCCAAATGTTTCTATTTGCTTTTTCATAGTAAAAATATCTTCACATTGATGCACACGGCCTACGAAATGGCGCATCTCTATACAATGCGTTTCCACACAATACGAGAGAACTTTGAGATCGATTCAACCACAGATCCCGAAGAGATCAGCAGTGAGCGAGGTAAATACCTATCGATTCCAAGTTTCGATTATACGTACTTACCCAAAATTTCGCTTGCCAGATTTAACTGCTTTGCGTAATTACTGCGATCGTTATTGCAACAATCTGAGAGCCTTGGATGGTATTTTGGATCATGTGTTTCTGGGACTCTTGAAATTGGGTCAGAGCGGTTTCAAGGAGGCCGTAACGCCCGTTTGCCAGCGTCTGCAGAACGTGCTGGCCATTTACTTGCCCCAACTGGCCGAGGAGGAGACCACCAAGCTCTATGAGGATGCACAGGACTTCTACGGCAGGATTGGATTTGAGCCGACGGCCACGCTGCCGCTGGTGGCGCACATACGCTTCCTGGACAAATGCGACGAGGAGTTGGACGATCTGTTCAAGGTTATAGACTATGTGCATGATCTGCTGATGATCATCAAGGACTTCAATATACCTATCGACGATGATCGCAAGGAGGACTACATGGACACGGAGGACTATTTGAATCGCACGCGAGAGAGTCTGGCCGAGATTATCGAGAAACGTCAGGATTTCGTCAATCAACTGGATGAAGCCATGCAGGAAGATATAATCGCACTCAAGGAGGACATACACGAGGTGGCCATTGAGGCCATAGAAGATTGGCTGTTAACGGTGAGTTGGGAAAGTTCGGGGAAGATTGATTATAATGGTTTTAGGTGCAAATCATATAACAGACAGAATAATACTATATGTTTCGGGGGGATCGATATAATAATTCCATTAGCTTCAGATAAGCTCAAAATTCTTGGATTTTAGTCTTGAGTTTCCATCGGAATTTCATTATATCTTGAACCGAATTGAAATTTCACTCCATTTACCAGGAAGTTGCCGATATGTGTATAACAGCCACAATTTTTATGGTAGAATCATGCAATTTGATATGTAGATTCCTAAAGAGACTATACTAAAATTGGCATCCAAGTTTTTTTCACCCTAATACAATCTTTCAAAAATTTAGTAAGTTCCTAAAATCTCTAAAGTTCTTAACATAATGATTTAAAGTTTGGATTATATATTTATGACTATATCATAAAGCAATCCTGAAAATTTCAGAACGATTTGATAAACATTGCATTTATGAGACGTAAAAGTTGTCGAAATCAGGCAAAAAGTGAAAAATAGATATATGAAAGTCTCTGAAATATCTAAGGAAACAGAAATAGGCATATCTTGCTTGGGTGTACTTACAGGGTAGCTGTTAGGCGTGCAATATTTGTCTTATTCTGTTTCTTTTCTCCTTTCCAGAGCAAATCCCAGCGCATCGCGGTGAATGCCAAACTGGACGAGTTGTTGTCCCGGATGAATGCCTGCAAGGAGAAGGCCGACGAGCTGATCGGCTATCAGAAGGAATTCCGCATAGATCTGACCATGTACGATGAGATGGCCTCGGGCTTCTATGATATACGCATGCGTCAGAATCTCTATAAGACCCTGATCGATTGGGAGGAGGCGCTGGCCAGCTGGTTGGCAGCCGACTTCAGCACGCTGGTGGTGGCCGATATGGTCGATCTGAATGCCAAGACGATCAAGAACTGTATGCAGTTCCTTAAGTATTTGCCACAGAATGATATAGTCCCAGTGCTAATGAAGTCCGCAGAGGAATTCAAGGAGAAGCTGCCGGTTATTGGATATTTGCGTAATCCCAACTTGCGTGCGGTAATGAAAAGGAAAAGGGAAATTTTGGCTGGGTTATGAAACTTATCCGTGTCTTACTTGCAGCGTCATTGGACCGAAATTGAGGATCTGTTGGCCAAGAAGTTCTTCCAGGAGCGTGACATCAAGATAAGCAGCTACGAGGACGCACACGCCTTCGATGATGAAGCCAATGCCGAGGCTTTGATGCAGATTTCGTCGCAGGCGACGGGTGAAACGCAGCTGGAGAACATGTTGAAGGGCATTGAGACGATATGGAAGGAAACGGAGCTATTTATAGTGCCACATCATGATCAGAAGGATGTGTTCATATTGGCGGGCACGGAGGAGCTGCAGGCAGTGCTGGATGATGCCAATGTGAATGTTAACACTATTGCGGCATCCAAATTCGTAGGACCCATTAAGGGACGGGTGGATGAATGGATTGCGTCTTTGGATCAGTTTGGCAGAACCTTTGGTATGTATGATAGAGCAGCTGGTTGCCAATTGGCATACTCATTCGATTTTGCGGTTCCATAGAGGCCTGGATGGATTGTCAAGGCGCTTGGATCTATTTGGAGGCCATCTTTGCCTCCGCGGACATACAGCGTCAGCTGCCGCATGAGGCTAAAATGTTCAATCAGGTGGATAAGAATTTCAAGGAAATCGTGCGTCAGGCCAAGAAGGTGTCACTGGCCTTGCCCATCATGTCCAGCGTGGAGATCTATGATCAGTTAATGGAGGATAATCGTCTGTTGGATTTGATATCACGTGGTCTGGAGGCCTATTTGGAAGTCAAACGTGTGGTGTTTCCCAGGTGCGTTTTCCTAGCCAAATTCTCCTAGCCCAATTCAAGCTCCGTCTTCCCTTGCAGATTCTACTTCTTGTCCAATGATGAGCTGCTCGAGATCCTGGCCCAGACACGTATACCCCAGGCTGTGCAGCCGCATTTGCGTAAGTGTTTTGATGCCATTTATCGTCTGGAATTTGGCCAAAAGGAGGGCGGCGATGGAAAAATGATAGCCACAAATGATATAATCGCCTTCCTTTCGCCGGAGGGTGAGAAGCTACAGTTCGGCAAGGGCCTGAAGGCACGCGGGGCTGTCGAGGAATGGTTAAGCAAGGTGGAGGATGCGATGTTTGTCAGTTGCAAGCGTTATATGCGCTTTGGCTATCAGTGCTATGCCGCCAAGGAGCGCGATGAATGGTTCCAGGATCATCCCAATCAGGTGGTGCTCACCGTCTCCCAGGTGCAATGGGCGGCGGATATACATCGCATTATCGATGTCAAGGACACCAATGTTACCATTATCGATAAGATGGTGAAGTTTGAAATCAAATGCCTGCAGGATCTGGGTGCACTGGCGGCGTTGACACGCAAAAACATAACCTCACTGTTGCGTAAGATCCTTTGCGCCTTGATAACCATTGATGTGCATGCCAAGGATTCGGTGCGCATGTTGATTGAAAAGTCGGTGGAAAGCACGTGAGTAGTTTAAGAACCCTAGCCCAATCCTCTCCAGCTCATAACTTGTTCTCCTTTCAGCAACGACTTCAATTGGCTGAAAATGTTGCGGTTTTATTGGTCCATCGAAACGGAAACGGTTTATTCCCGCATGGCTGCCGCCAATATACCCTATTATTATGAGTATTTGGGTGCGGGTGGTGTCCTGGTGCTGACACCACTGACGGATCGTTGTTATCTCTGCCTCATGGGCGCCTTCCAGATGGATTTGGGCGGCGCTCCGGCTGGCCCCGCCGGCACTGGCAAAACCGAGACCACCAAGGATTTGGCCAAGGCGCTGGCCAAGCAGTGTGTCGTCTTCAATTGCTCCGATGGCTTGGACTACAAGATGATGGGACGCTTCTTCTCGGGCTTGGCACAGTGCGGCGCCTGGTGCTGCTTCGATGAGTTCAATCGCATTGACATCGAGGTGTTGTCTGTGATTGCCCAACAATTGATAACCATACGAACGGCCAAGGCCATGAAGGTTAAACGGTGAGCAGACAGGACAAACCTTAAAGGACATTTTTGGCCCTGCATCTCCAACTGTCTGTCGTCTAGATTCTTCTTTCATTATCTCGCACTTATTGCCCAGTCAGGGAGAAGAGGATCCCTCCTCACACAGCTTCATGTTTGAAGGTCGCAAAGCCAAGATCAATCATTCCTGCTGTGTCTTTATCAGGAGCAGACGGGACATACCTTAAAGGACATTTTT
>JBANCY010000357.1:0-20392 GCA_037040045.1 Phorticella flavipennis | reverse complement strand
GGTCCTGCATCTCCAACTTTCTGTCTGGGTGTCTTTCTATCATTGGGTCCATCTATCTCCTGTTAAACCTTCTATTCGTCTAGATTCTTCTTTCATTATCTCGCAATTATTGCCCAGTCAGGGAGAAGAGGATCCCTCCTCACACATTTCATTCCTGCTGTGTCTTTGTCAGGAGCAGACGGGACAAACCTTAAAGGACATTTTTGGTCCTGCATCTCCAACTTTCTGTCTGGGTGTCTTTCTATCATTGGGTCCATCTATCTCCTGTTAAACCTTCTATTCTCGCACTTATTGCTCAGTCAGGGATTAGAGGATCCCTCCTCACACATTTCATAAAAAACCTTCCTCTATTTTTCCAGCCTCATGTTTAAAGGTGGCAACATCAAGATCAATCATTTCTGTTGTGTCTTCATCACCATGAGGAGCAGACGGGACAAACCTTAAGTCTCTTTATCTATATTTCAGTCGGTCCATCTATCTTCTGTTAGTCCTTCTATTCGCTTGCTTCCTTCCTCTCCCACTTATCGCCCAGTGCCACCTAATCCTTCCTTACAAATTTCATACTAAAAATTTCCCACTATTTTTCCAGCTTCATGTTTGAGGGCCGCGAAATTAAGATCAATCATTCCTGCTGTGTCTTCATCACCATGAATCCTGGTTATGCCGGTCGTACCGAGTTGCCCGATAATCTGAAGGCTCTGTTCCGACCCATCTCCATGATGGTGCCCGATTATGCGCTCATTTCCGAGGTTATTCTCTACTCGGAAGGCTTTGAGGATCCCAAGATTTTGGCTCGCAAAATGGTGCAAATGTACCAGCTCTGCAGTCAGCAGCTCAGCCAACAGAACCACTACGATTTCGGTATGCGAGCCGTAAAATCTGTCCTTGTCATGGCCGGCGCACTGAAGCGCGCGAATCCCAATCAGCGGGAGGACATTACATTGATTGCCGCGCTACGTGATTCGAATATACCCAAGTTCTTGGCTGACGACGCGGTGCTCTTCCGCGGCATATTGAGTGATCTGTTTCCGGGCGTGGAGCTGCCCGATTCGCAGCATCCGCATCTGGAGGCCAGTTTGCAGCTGGGTCTGCGGCAGAAGAGCCTGCAGCCGGTGCCCACGACAATCCGCAAGTGCTTGCAGCTCTACGAGACCATGTGCGTTCGTTGGGGTGTCATGACTGTGGGTCCCACCGGTGGTGGCAAATCTGTGGTCCTGCATGCACTGGAGTTCGCCCTGGCGCACCTGTTTGAGAACGAAGTGCCTGATCCTAACTTTAGACCTGTCGTCATACAGACGCTCAACCCGAAGGCGGTTAGCATGAATGAGCTCTACGGTTATGTGGATTCCAAGACCTTGGAGTGGCAGGATGGACTGCTGGGCTTGGCAGTGCGCACAGCCGTCAATGTGGAGGGTAAGCTTGACTCCTCCAGACCCCTTACCATTCTCACCTTTCCTCTGCAGATGAAATCCATCAATGGATCATGTGTGATGGCCCTGTGGATGCGGTCTGGATTGAGAATCTAAACACTGTGCTGGATGACAACAAAATGTTGTGTCTGGCCAATTCGGAGCGTATCAAGCTCACGGCCTGGATTCATATGCTGTTCGAGGTGCAGGATCTGTTGCAAGCCTCGCCCGCCACCGTCTCCCGCTGCGGCATGGTCTACGTGGATCCCAGTGATCTGGGCTGGATACCCTTGGTGGATACCTGGCGCGAACTGGACATGCGTCACAAGCTTACACCCACCCTGGCCGAGTTCCTCTATCAACTCTTCATCGGCTACTTTGAGCGTGCCTTGAAAATCGAACGTAAACGCGCCGCATATACCATACACCAGGTCCTTGGGTCCAAGGTGCGTCTGTGCTGTAGCCTCATCTCCTCCCAGCTGGAGAGCGTCAAGTGGTCTACCCTGGCCGATGAGAAGTCCAAGAATTTAATAACCAAAATCTTCTGCTGGTCGGTGCTCTGGGCCGTTGCCTCAAATTTGAAGGACATCGAAAAGAATTCCTTCGAGGACTATTGGGGTCGTGCTATGGCTGTGCATCCAAATATGGAGTAAGTAGGGCGGGATCTACTGTGTACTATGGTCTTGAGTTGGGGAAACAATTCAAAGCCATAGAATTGTCTAGGAATTACATTGTCTAAAAGGTTATTTTAACTCCTTTACATCCTTGTTGACAAATATGATCTCTACATCTATCTATGGGGAAATTTGGATGTCCATTTATGGGCAGTATATTTGGACATCTACATTCCAAATTTCATGAAATTGATATTCACTTTTTGGATCTTCGTAAATATATTTCAGCATGCCGGATCGTTCGCTTTGGAACTATCGTGTGGATTTGCAAACACTGGAATGGGCTAATTGGTATGACATAATGCCGGTCTTCAAATTTCGTTCCGATATATCGTATTATGATATGCAAGTACCAACTGTAGATACCACTAAATATGGGTAAGTTAAGATCTGAAAATGTCAAACAAGATTTATTCACGTTTTCAGTTTGTAATGCTTAGAAAGGAGCGTTTTACGCCTGTAATTATAATACCTTGAAAATGTTCAGGAGGTCTATTTAACCTTATACATCGGTATTTCTGTCTGTCTGTCTTCCCACTGAAGCTTCTTGGGTAATATGGCTTAAATACAGATTTGTTCATACATCCCAAGTTTCCTAAGATATTACCCTTAAATATAGTAGACGAGTAAAATTTCCTATTAACTATCGTTCCACCAAATTTCATAACGATTGGTCTAAAAACAAAGGAGATATATATCATTTACAAATCAGTTCATATTCCCGTTGACGGAGTGTTCAAGTCTCCACGGAAATACCTTCGATAAGCCAAAGTTAATCTCTCTACATTTCCCTTTCAGCTATGTGGCAGATCTGCTCTTCAAACGTGATTTCCCGGTCATGTTCACCGGAGAAACGGGCGTGGGTAAAACCGTGCTGGCTGTCAGCTGTATGAAACGCCTCTCGGAGGGCAAGGTAATACCCGTAGTGCTGAATTTCTCGGCACAAACAGGCAGCAATCGCACACAGGAGATGATCGAGGGGCCGTTGGAGAAACGCAAAAAGACGCAGTTGGGCGCGCCGGTGGGCAAGACGGTTATTGTCTTCATTGACGATGTGAATATGCCAAAGCTGGATACCTATGGCAGTCAACCGGCCATAGAGCTACTAAGGTTTGATACCCCTGCTTTCTCGTTGCCTAAGTTCCGTAACCTTCCCATGTTTTACAGACAATTTCTGGACTTCAAAGGTTTCTACGATCGCGAGAAGCTCTTCTGGAAGGATATTTTGGATGTGGTGCTGGGTTGTGCTTGTGCGCCACCTGGCGGTGGTCGTAATCCTCTAACGCCACGCTTTGTGCGTCATTTTGCGCTCTTCTCGCTGCCCAAGCCCAACGAGGAGACGCTCACCCAGATCTTCAATGGCATCCTGCTGGGCTTCCTGCAGACCTTCTCATCGGCCATACGTGCGCTCTCCGAGTCCATGGTGCACGCCTGCGTCGATGTCTATATGCGTGTGGCCAATGTCATGTTGCCCACGCCGGATCGTTCGCATTATATCTTCAATCTGCGTGATTTGTCCAAGTGCATACAGGGCATCCTGCAAGCCGACAATATGTACTACAATCAGGAGAATCAAATCTTGCGCCTGTTCTATCATGAGACCACACGCGTCTTTCACGATCGTCTGATCGATGATAATGACAAGTCGCTCTTCAAAACGCTGATGAACGATGTTTGCAAATTTCACTTCGATCGGGAGGTTGTATCCTTGGATGAACCCTCTATACTTTTTGGTGACTTCATGGTCTTTGGCAAGCCGAAGAGCGAGCGCATCTACGATGAGATCAAGGATCATGGCAAGCTGGAGAGTGTCCTCAATGATTACATTGCCGATTATAACTCCATGGCGGTGGGCAAGAGAATGAAGTTGATACTCTTCCAGGATGCCATAGAGCATACGGTGCGTCTGGCTCGCTTGCTGCGCAGCGATCGTGGCAATGGGCTGCTGGTGGGCGTGGCCGGCATGGGCAAACAATCCTTGACAACGCTGGCATCGCATCTGAATGAATACAACTGCTGGCAGATCGAGATGAGACGCAACTACGATCTGAGCGCCTTCCATGAGGATTTGCGGGTGCTTTATCGCATTGGCGGAGTAAGTGGAACCAGTTTTATACACTTCTAGACGTGGTTTATGGAGGGGATTTGGCTCAGGAGCTTTCATCTAACTTGAAGCTTACAATGGATAGAACAAAAAGTCGGGAACCCACTTATCTGTCTATCCGGCTATTCTGAACGTTTGCCCATGCATCTGTCCACGCAATCATCTGTCTCCTTGTCCGCCTGTCTGTCTATCTTGGAGCTTCTATCAAGGAACAGTCAGTCTCTTTGTCTTTCTAGCTCTCTGAACCTTTACTCATCCTTCTGTCTGCTCGGTCGTCTGTCTCTTTGTCCATCTGTCTTTTAATAGATAGAAGGAAGTGTCGCCTAACCATCAACTTTCTGTCTTTTCATCTCTCATCTGAATAATCGAAAACCCGCAAAAGTTGTCTGTCTGTCTGTCCATCTATATGCATCCAAACTATTACCTCGTTTCGCATAATTTATCACATCCTTTTCACTCTTTCCCCCTTTTTACCCAGATTGAAAATCAGCCTGTAACATTCTTGCTAATAGACAGTCAAATTGTGGAGGAGGAGTTCTTGGAGGACATCAACAATATACTTAACTCTGGCGAGGTGCCCAATCTCTTCGAGGGCGATGAGTATGAAAAGGTCATCTTGGATGCACGTGATGCTTGTAATGCCACCAAAAAGGATGATGTGAGTGGAGCCTCCGTCCTTCAATTGTTCCCAAAATAAAACCCTTTCACAAACCACAGCCCTGCATTCGCGATGAAATCTATAAGTTCTTTATAAATCGCGTGCGGAACAATTTGCATGTGGTCATGTCCATGAGTCCTGTGGGTGATGCCTTCCGGCGACGTTGCCGCATGTTTCCCTCGCTTGTCAATTGCACTACCATCGATTGGTTTACCAGTTGGCCCACCGAGGCGCTCTACTCCGTGGCTCTGGGCTTGCTAACTAAAATCGCGCCCAATCCCAATGAGCGCGTCTCCTTGGCCAGCACCACCGTCTTTATGCACAAGGTGAGTCCATCGGATTGAGCCACCAAACCAAACCAGCTCTAACTCTGTTCCAACTCAACCAGACCGTTGAGGATGCCTCTGTACGTTTCTACAAGGAGATGAAGCGACATTATTATACCACGCCCAGCAGCTATCTGGAGCTGCTGAAGCTCTACCAGAGTCTGCTCAAGGTCAAAACCCAAGAGATCATAGCCAAACGCAAGCGTATTGCCAGCGGTTTGAACAAGCTACTGGAGACCAACGAAGTGGTATGTCAAACCCTTCTTCAAGATCAGCTCACATTGCTACACTCACTGCCCCTGCACTACCCTTTCTACAGATTGCTGTTATGCAAAAGGAACTGGAGGTCATGGTGCCACAACTGGATGAGAAATCCGCCATGATGAAGAGCCTCGTGGATAATCTGACCAAGGAAACCAAACAGGCGGATGCTGTCAAGCAGAGCGTCATGGAGGATGAGGCCAATGCCAAGGAGAAAGCAGCGATTGCACAGGCCATATCCGAAGATGCCAGCAAGGATCTGGAAATAGCCATGCCCGCCTTACGCGATTCTGAGGATGCACTCAAGGCCCTGACCAAGGCGGACATCAACGAATTGAAGTCCTTCACCACGCCGCCAGCCCTGGTGCAGTTCTGCATGGAAGCTGTTTGCATTTTGTTGGGAGCAAAGTGAGTACGATTTAAGGGAAGGCTTGGGTGGGTCGCCAAAAAAGCTTCGTAATACTTTGAACTTTCGTCTTTTAGACCCACCTGGGCCTCTGCCAAGGCAATCATGGCGGACATCAACTTTATCAAGCGACTCTTCGAATATGACAAGGAGCACATGAAGGATGACGTGCTGAAAAAGGTCAAGAAGTACATTGATCACAAGGACTTTGTGCCCGCCGTAAGTAAAAGCTGCACCCATTAAACATTCCCCATAAAGTCCTCTGTCTCTTTTAGAAATTTGAAAAGGTTTCGAAGGTAGCCAAATCGGTGAGCATGTGGGTCATTGCCATGGACAAGTTCTCCAAGGTCTACAAAGTGGTAGAGCCCAAGATTAAGCGCAAAGAAGCCGCCGAGGCGGAACTGAAGGATGTCATGAAGGTTTTGAGGCAAAAGCAAAAGGAATTGGCCGCCGTCGAAGCCAAGATACAATCGCTACGAGACAGCCTGGAGGAGAAACAACGCGAATTCCAGGTCATCCAGGACAATGTGGACTTGACCTATGGCCGCATCAATCGTGCGGGTCGTCTAACCTCTGCTCTGGCTGATGAACAGGTGCGCTGGCGTTATACGGTCAAATCCCTGACTGCCGATCTGGCCTGTGTGCCCGGCGATGTGCTGGTGGCTGCCGCCTGTGTCGCCTATCTGGGCGCCTTTTCCAACGAGTATCGACGCGAGATGAGCAAACAGTGGGTGGCCAAGTGTCATGAGCACAGTATACCCTCCAGCGGCGAGTTCAATCTGCTCAAGGTGCTCGGTGATGCTTATGAGATGCGTCAGTGGAACGTGGATGGTCTGCCCAAGGATAATATATCCATTGAGAATGGTATTTATGCCACACGCGCCTTGCGCTGGGCCCTGATGATTGATCCACAGGAGCAGGCCAATCGCTGGATACGTAACATGGAGAAGGCCAACAATTTGCAGGTGCTCAAGATGACCGATGCCTCAATGATGCGTGTGCTGGAGAATAGCGTGAGGCAGGGCTATCCGGTGCTGCTGGAGGAGATTGACGAGACCATAGATCCATCGCTGCGTCCAATATTACAGCGTGAGACCTATAAGTTTGAGGGACGCGTCTATTTGAAGCTGGGAGATCAGGTCATAGATTACGATGATAATTTCAAGCTCTACATGACCACAAAACTGCCGAATCCACATTATTTGCCCGAGGTGTGCATCAATGTGACTTTGGTTAATTTCCTGGTTACGGAAAGCGGACTTGAGGATCAGTTGTTGGCGTAAGTAGAGGCAGTAAATGGCTCTACAAAGGGGTAAACTCTCATCTGTATATCTTAGGGATATTGTGGCCATTGAACTGCCTGCCATGGAGGCCCAACGTAATGATCTGGTGGTCAAAATCAATGCGGATAAGCAGCAGCTGCTGGCACTGGAGGACAAGGTGCTGAAGCTGCTCTTTAACTCCGAGGGCAATATACTGGATGATGAGGAGCTGGTGGAGACACTTAACGATGCCAAGGTGAGTTCAAATCACTCCAAAAACTCCACACTCCACACTTCACTCTACTCCTGTTCCCCTAGGAAACCTCGTTGATCATTGCCGCTCGTCTAATCGATACGGAGGAAACGGAGAAGATTATCACCGCTTCCCGTGAGCGTTACCGCATCTTGGCTTCACGCGGCGCTATTTTGTACTTCGTCGTTGCCGGCCTGGCGGAAATCGATCCCATGTACCAATACAGTCTGAAATATTTCACCCAAGTCTTTTGCAATGTCCTACGCATTGATCATCCTGTCATGGCCGTGCAAGACCGCATCACATCGCTCATGGTAGACGAGTTGCGTGCCATTTACGACAACATATCACGCGGTCTCTTCGAGAATCACAAGCTCATCTTCAGCTTTCTCCTGGCATTGTCTGTGGAGCGTCAGGAGGGTCGCGTTTCCGACGAGGAGTTCAGTTTCCTTACCCGCGGTCCAGTGGGTAATGTGCGGGCCAAGCCAAAGCCCGCCAATCTGCGTATGAGTCAATTGGAATGGGATTCGGCCATCTTTTTGGAGGATCATTTCAAAGAGGCTTTTGCGGGTTTCACCGACGACTTGGCGCATCCGTTCTATCTGAAGCTGCAGGATAATAAAGAGGTCTACGATTTTGGACACACGAAAACCGAACCCTCCGACAAGTGGGACAAACGTTTGCGCATCTTCCACAAGCTCATGTTTGCGGCAACCTTCCGCCAGCCGCGTTTCTTGCTCAACGTTGTTAGCTATCTGCAGGCCACGGTGGGATCGTACTTTACCGAAGCCTCCACAACAGGCACACAGCTGGGAGCGGTGTAAGTAGAGCTTTAACTTTGACGGAAGGAGAAGGAGAAGGCGGAGAATGAAGGAGAGCATTTTTTGCTTAAACTCATTCATTTCTCTTTCTTTTTCCTTCCTCACACACTCCTTCCTTCCTCACGCGCTCCTTCCTTCCTCACACGCTCCTTCCTTCCTCACACGCTCCTTCCTTCCTCTCATTTTTATTCCTTCTCATTCCATTCCTCTTGCTGATTCTCCTTCCTTTCACTTTCACTCTCCATCCTTTCGCTCTCACCCTCACCCTACTTAGTATTTCTCTCACTCTCCTTTCCCTTTCACCATCCTTCTTCTCTCTTACTCTTCTTCCTCTCACTTTCGTTCGAATTTCAGCCACTCTCCTCTGGATTTATCTCACACTGACTCTCCTTCCCCTCCTTTATTCTCGTTCGCTTCTCCTTCCTCTCCCTTTCCTCCGTATTTCTCCCACTCTTCTGCGTATTTATGTCACTCTGACTCTCCTTCCTTACATCCCTGCCCCTCTTCTTTCTCACACTCTTACTAGTCTTTCTAGCACCTTCCTCTCATTCTCCTTCCTAACCTAACCTTCCGATACCTTTTCATATCCTCCTTTAAAAATCCACCTCGAATTACTTATACCTTTATGATTAAAATATTCCCCCCATATTTTCCCCAATGCAGTTACCTGGATACTTCATCTGTGACGCCGCTTATCTTTGTGCTGTCGACTGGTTCGGATCCAATGTCTGGATTCCTCAAGTTCACCACCGAAATGAAATTCACGGAAAAATACTACTCCATCTCGCTGGGTCAAGGTCAGGGTCCCCTGGCCGAGAGTTTGATCGAGAAGAGTCTGCGTCTCGGCCATTGGGTCTTTCTGCAGAATTGTCACTTGGCCACCTCGTGGATGCGTGTCCTGGAATCGATTGTACGCAATTTGACACTGGGCATAACCAAGGCTCATGCGGATTTCCGACTGTATCTCTCCTCGATGCCAACGCAGGCCTTCCCCATCAGCGTCTTGCAGAATTCGGTGAAAATCACCAATGAGCCGCCCAAGGGTATCAAGGCCAACGTGATGGGCGCATTGAGTGATCTCAAGCCGGAGTTCTTCGAGCAGCACATACAGAATGGCAAATGGCGTGCCATTGTCTTTGGACTGTGCATGTTCCATGCGGTGTTGCTGGAGCGACGCAAGTTCGGACCCCTCGGCTGGAACATAACCTACGAGTTCAATGAAAGCGATCGCGAATGTGGTCTAAAGACACTGGATTTCTTCATAAATCGTGAGGTTATGGGCGAGATACCCTGGGAGGCTATATTGTACATAAATGGTGAAATAACCTGGGGTGGTCGTGTGACAGATTACTGGGATCTACGCTGTCTGCGCACAATATTGACCATCTTCTCGTCGGAACGCATAATACAGCCGGATTATAAATATTGTCGTGGCGATAGTTATTATAGAGATCCACAGCACAAGACGCTGAAGGAGTATGCCACATTTGTGCAGGGTTTCCCCGTGCTGGAGGATCCCGAAATCTTCGGCATGAATCAGAACGCCAACATTGTGTTCCAAACGAAGGAAACACAGTTCTTTGTCAGCACACTGCTGCTGGGGCAGCCACGATCCGCAGCGGATGAGGGTCAGGCGGCGGAGAATGAGCTGGCCCAACAGGTCATAGCACGTATACAGACGGCGTTGACCAACAAGATACAGCGGGAACCCATACATGATACGCTCTCGGTGGTAAGTTGAGAAATTGTGGACAGTTTTCCATATGAAGCTACTGTTATCTTCGACTTGCAGCTGGATAACAAGGGACAGATGCCCTCATTGACCACTGTCCTGGTGCAGGAGATCGATCGTTTCAACATTGCACTGTCCATTGTGCACGATAGTCTGGGTAATCTGGCCAAGGCTATAAAGGGTTTGGTTGTCATGTCTGAGGATCTGGAGATGGTCTTCCGTGCTCTACTGGCCAATGTGGTGCCCGCCATGTGGGCCAAGCGCAGCTTTTTGTCCGTCAAACCGCTGCCCAATTACATTGTGGACTTCCAGCGACGCATTGACTTCATCCAACATTGGGCGGAGAATGGTGCACCACGCTCCTACTGGATCAGTGGCTTTTTCTTTCCCCAATCCTTCCTGACGGGCATCTTGCAGACATATGCGCGACGTCGTGTGCTACCCATTGATTCGCTCAAAATTGATTTTCAGGTCATAGAAATGGAGCTAGTGCAGCAGGATTTCTTTGAGATACACAATGCAAATGGCAATGTATGTAGAGTTATACCCAGAGTAACTTCCATGCTTCTACTTCCTACTTCCCGCAGGATGGACGTCTCTATGGCAACTTGTCCGAATGCACCGATGCCAACATTAATGTCCACGGCATCTTCGTCGAGGCCGCACGTTGGGATCTCTCCAAGGGTGGACTGTGTGATGCCAAGTTTGGTGAACTTTTCACGCGGATGCCGGTTATACGCTTTATGCCCTGCCTGGAGATCAGCGATATGGTGCGCTACGAGGCGCCGCTCTATAAGACACAAGAGCGTTCCGGTGTCCTTTCGACCACAGGACATTCCACAAACTTTGTATTATCCGTATTGTTGCGCAGCAAAAACGATCCAGAATTTTGGATAATGCGTGGCACAGCTTTGGTCTGTGCTGTTTTGGAAAATGTCTCCTAAATTATCGGCTACATTTTGGATTATTTTCTTTTCTTTTCTTTTTTTTTTTTGGATGCTTCGTAGTATTTCTAGGCGTCTTTATTTCGTACAATTCGTTTCAATTATGTTACGGCTGCCCAACAGGACAAACCCAAAATAATACAATTCATATGTGTTAAATGTTAATTATGTTATTATTCTTCATACGACAGTGGGTTGCTATGGCTATATCCATTCAAATATCCAGAAAATTAGCTTAGTATTACGGCTGGCCTACTGATATGCAAATTTGGCGCCGCTGTTCTTAATTTTTTGCTTGCTTTTGACTGCTTTTGGCTAAGACTTTGACCGAAACTGACTGAAAATTGGCAAGTGCTTACTTATATGCAATTATGGCGCCGCACATAATATAACTCTCATTTGAGAAATAGAAAATGACGACAATTTATGAAAACTTCTACCCACAAAAGATATTAGTCAGTTTACTGCTTACTCATTTGCTTAACTGGCGCCAGAAAATATATTCAATTGACAACTATATAATAATTGCAGTCAAATTTTTGACAAACAGCAAATTGTTATACTTTCTGATGGGCTTCTAATAGTAGAGCCTACTTATATGCTTGTCTGGCGCCACAAAATATATTCAATTAACAACTATATAATCTTTCTAGTCAAATTTTTGACAAACAGCCTTGAGAAACAACAAAAAGTTACACTATGTCGGACCAATTTAGGTTTATAATACGCTAGCTACAAATATGGCGCCACCTTTGGAATAATTGCTTTAAGTTATGACATATTTCGTTGGCAAAATTGACCAGAGTTGACAGCATTTAAGCAAAATTTGACAAAGTCCTCAATTGGCTTACAATAGAGCAGCCTACTCATATGCTAATACGGCGCCTTGTTTGCTTAATATTTATAGAAAATTTAAGAATCCAATAGCATAACAAAACTGTAAACTATACTTTCATGAATTTAACATTTTCCCAAAAAAAGGGCATTACAACATAAACTGGTTTACTTATATGCCGAATTGGCGCCATATTTTACAAAATTTGTAAATTTTTAGTGTTGCCTGAAAGCTGTAGACAATTTAGTGCAAAATTTTAGCATCAATCTTTTACAAATTGCATGAAATTTAACATTTCGGGTCAAAAGAAGGCCAAGCTACAAGGAGGGGACTAATTATTTGCTAACTTGGCGCCATATTTGCCAAATATTGATCTAAATCATAAGGTTTTCCTTATGATTTCAAAGCTGTAGACTTATTTCTTTTACAAATTGACAGAAATTTAACATTTTGCCTAAAAAGAGGGCATTACAACATAAAGGAGCCTACTTATTTACCAACTTGGCGCCATTATTGCTAAGAATTTTATAAAATTATAACATTTTGTATATCATATCACAACTTTAGACTATTTAGGGCAACGTTTCAGCATTAAACTTTTATAAATTAACAGAAATTTAATATTTCTGGGCATTACAAACATGGTTTACAACAAGGAGGGGCTTACTTATATGCCAACTTGGCGCCACTGTGGCTTATAATGCCAAAATATGTAATGTCTTTGAAGAGCTTTACAAATATTAACTGCAAAATTATGCCGAAAAGTCAACAAAGTCTACAGCTTGGTCAGTTTATAGCTTTAGTTCATGAAAACTAACATATAGTATGTTTTAGAGTTCCGAAAAATAATATTCTTCATGCCAGCTATGCTAGCAATTGAAAAAGATTCAAGATTTTGAACTCTACAATGCCAAAATAATAAATTATAGCATGTTTATAGCAACACCACTGCCTGCATATGGTTATTATCGTAGTCATAGTTATGGATATATGTATAAATATGTATATAGACAGTTTATGTATATCATATATAATAGTTTTGTATATTCTAGAGTTGTGTACTCGGCTTAGCTCAAGGAGCGCAAATGTTATACATTAATTTTGGGCATAGTGCTCGATTTCAGTTCTGTTCAGTTCTTCGGTTCCTTTAAATATATTATTAATATTTTTAATTATTTACAGTAAAAAATGTTAAATGGAAAACAAGGCCACTTTTTTCTTTAATAGAAAATTACGTTAAACGTTTTGATGTCTGTTCAAAATTATTGCATACTTTCACATTTCAGCTGAAGAAATTGTTTAAAAAATTGAACTAAAAAGCACAACTCTAATGAAAATACTAAGTACAATAACAAAAAAAATGTATATAATAATAATAATAATTAATATAATATAAAAATAGTTATATTTGCAGGCAATTTACCTAAATTAACTAAAGCTTAATTAAGGTTCTTTTGTTTTGCTTTTTGTTTTCAAAGGAATGCCAATGTTGCGGTTCATAAATTGAATTTTTTTAGGTACTTTTCTGTTTAAATAGATTATGAGAATAATGCCAGAAGTAGGGAATTTCGATATAAATAGGGGGAATGGAAAGTTAGTAGTTTAAGAGCTTTGGGTACATTGGAAACTTGGCGCAAAAGCACAGCAAATTAAGGTGTTTTAAGACTTTGAATTTAACAAAAAATTATAGCGTTGAAAGCTTAGCAAATCGGAGTACTTAAGAGTATATAGTGTATAGCTGACTGAACAAACAAAAGTCAATTAGTCATATGTTTTAATTTACATTTACAGAACAAAGTTAGAACTTCCTGACAGTCCTTCTATCTGTTTTATACCTTTGGCAATATTCTCATAATTTTTTAAGGTTTACATAAATATATATAAGTAATACTGCCGCTCTATTAATGTTATATATATTTTCGCCTAAGTTGTCTCTTCTCTTTCGTAAATGGAATGCTAATTAAATATGCCAACTTATAAACTAAATATTGCTTCAGATTGTGTTTAAGTACTTAATTAACTAATTTGTTAAACAAGAAAAAAAAAACAAACAAAACTATTTAAATAAAACTAGAAAAAAATTATAAACGGAAACGGAAATGGAAACGTCGGGCAGAAAATCGTAGGGAAGTTAAATGTGAAAGCAGCTCGGTGGAGCAGGCGGAAGTACTTTTAAAGCTTTTTACTGCCATCCATGTCGATGCTCAGATCCGGCAGCGAGCCACGCGGATGCAATAGACTGCGCTTCTCCGGATCCTTGACCTTCTTTGGCTTGGGTCGATTGGTTTTCGTATAGCGATTGATGACGCCATCCGTTTCATCCATCATGCGCAGAATAAGCGTCTGATCGGACGAGTCAAGCGGTGCAATGGATATATCCCGCACGGCACGGAACTTGCCGCAATTGTTGAGATGTTCGTTCTCCAAGCGGAAAAAGTTCCAAACGAAGCGTCTAAAAAGAGGGGAAAAGTCCCTTAGTTTTGTTGTCCAAATGGATTGGGTTTGGACTTACCGAAAAACTTCTAGTATGCCAGTTATAGAGGTCATAATGTCACCGCTGACAATTTTCATTTCGGTTAAATAGAAGGATAAAGCCCATATGAAACGCAGGGCCAGATCCTCTATTATGGCAAAGTAGTAGAAACCCTGTAGAAAAGCGTAGTAAAAATTAGAATTTTTCAAAGGTTTTCCCTAAGGCAACGCACCGTGGATGAATAGACAATCTCCTCACGCAGGAAGGTATTTTCGCCGGCATTCTTATCGAACAGACCCCAATCCATCTTTATGTCCCAGGTGTATGAATAGCACGAAGAGACAATGGAGGAAATGATCCACAACCAAGTGTAGGGGTTATCAAAGGTATTCGCATAGTTAGCTAACATGTAAAAGAAAGAGATAACATTTCAGTGTGCGAAAGAGACAAGTGATATACCCAAAACTTACGACTGTTGAAACTCTTGAGCGTGGCAAAGATGACAACCAAAAATGTTGTCGAATATTTGCCCGCATTGACCAAATGTGGAAATGCCTCCCGAGAATCCCGATAACGTCGCAAGCATTGCGCAAAACGAAACCAGGCGGGGAGGCAATTCACTATGGGCCGCACTATGAAATCCTTTTCCATGCATATCGAAGCATCCCGAGCCTCGGACCAATTGCCATTTGTAAAATAAAAGCAGATGAGATACTCAAAGTCCAATATGGCCGTGGCCAGCGAATTCAGCTGATCTCCCAGCCAGAAATCGGCAAAGCCCACGTGGAAGAAAGGCGCCGCCAGACAGCGTCCAGTGATGCGCAACAGCCAGAAGCGTGCATCATGATGCAGCACATGAAATGGATTGACCAGGAATAGCACCATGATCAGCGTTAAGGTTAGCGGATTGATAAAGGCCGGTATGCTCAGACTGGCACTGTACAGGAAGGTCAACATGCTCAGGGTCCAGACGACACCGAAGATCGCTGCCAGTTCCATGAGATGCTGTTCGGATAGATGATTACGCGGATCCAGTTCAAAGATGAGCACGTGATTGACACCCGACGAACGCCAGCCGTATATATTGACGCCGATCAAGAAGATGAACTCAATGATTAGCAACGGGCCGCGATATAGACGAAATGTAACCTTCAGATTCTCTCCGGTGATCTCATGAAAGATGGCCGAGAGCACCACCACAATGCCCAGCACGATGAAACTGCCCGAAAACAGACCAACTTTGAAAGTTGTCCAGGGACTCTGCTGTTCGCCCAGTGGGGGAACACGCAGACGCTTCATGGCACGCTGACGATCACCGCCCTCCAGTTCACCCGTAACCGTGGTCTCCGTTTCATTGATGATATTGTCAATGTCCTTGTTGATAAAGAAATGCGAGGCTTCCACATACTCCTGACGCCACTTGGCACCGCTGTCCACGCGCAGCAGCTGTCGACACGAAAAGGAAAAACTTGATGAAAAATCACTGGGAAAATTGTAGAGCTTTCCATATCTCACCTTGTCGTGCTTTTTGAGTATTTTACGAAAACCCGTATGATTCAGATTCTGATAGTTCTGCAAAAGTATCAGACTCAAGTAGAACTCGCTGAAGGCCAATTTGAGTTCTCGCGCCTTGCGATCCGGCAACGCCGCGTGCCGCTTCTGCCCCTTGGACTTTTTGGCACTCCGCTCGGACTCCTCAATGCTGGACTTGAGCTCCGCGTTGAGTGTGGCAAATTTACGTGTTGCCTCCGCCAGTTTTTCGGAGTAGAACGTGTTGATTTTCTTCAGCTCCTTGTCGCAATAATGAAAGAAGTTCTCATCGAAATTGGCAAAGTGTCGCTTCAAGACCTCATCCTCCACGCTGTCGACGGAAGGCGCTTCCTCCACGGCCAAATAAAGCATGGCCTTCATTTCCTGTAAGTTCGTAAAAAGTATATATTTAATATATTGGCTATGACTTCCGATATAACTTAATGTTGGTCAAGTTAAGTGAACCATGGAGACAAGTATAGACATGGTTTTAATACTCTTCTTTGAAGCAAAAGTCTATTCGATTTGTCTTGGAGCTTGTAGCAGGAAGAGCGGAGGACCCCCAAAGAGCTAATGAGGTCATAATGGGGCCAGTAAGTCAGTAAGCAGTATGAAGAAATCGATTAGGTCATCTTTTCCCCTAATTATATCTTCCGTCTATCTGGTTTCTCAGTTTTCAGGTCCTTCAGTCCTTTGGGCTCTACCTTCAAGAGAGGTTTTGAAAGCACTTTTTCGCTTCAGGTACTTATTGCATGTACTCTATTCAGCTAAACTTTCTGGTTTTTTGACGAACCTTTCTTTCCGCCAAGCATTCCTTTCAGTTATCAGCCTACAGGACTATCTGTTTGATGTTTCTTGTTCAGAAACCCTTTCAGGCGTGACCTACAGCTACTTCCCTCAACCACCACCTTCAGGCAGCCCATTATCAGCCCTATAGCCCTATAGGTCCTTCCTTCAGGCAGCCCCTTCAAGCACATTTTTCAGATAAACTCTTCAGACACGATCTTCAGATATTTTCTTGAGACTCTATCTTCAAGCAGTTCCTTCAGACACTTTTATCAGAGACGCGATTTTCAGGTATAGCATTCAGAGACTACCTTATGATAGCCCTTTTAGGCACCTTTATGAAATACACCCCTTTCAGGCCCCACGTTCTGGCAGCCCCTTCAAGCACATCTTTCAGATCCACCGTTGAGGCACGACTTACAGGTACTTCCATCAGATACCAACTTTAAGCAACTTCGTCAAGCATTCGCTCAACATAAGTTTTTCAGATCTACTTGATTTTCCATCTTTAGTCACCTCATTCGTGTAATTTCCTTCAGTCAGCCGGACAATCCGGTTCCATTCAATGGATTCGCGTGGTACCCCCTTCCATCTTTTTGGCGCCGTTTTCTAGTATCTACTTGTAGAACCCCTTCACCTAGAGCGCCAGGTAACTCTATCAAATACACGTGCCCAGCAATACTTTCTGGCCTCTGATTGTGATCCTCCTTCAGACATCTTCATTTTCAGGCACAACCTTTTTTCCGGAATTTTTTTCCTTCCTTCATCATTTGGTAGGAGCTGCTTGTGGCACCCGTTCACCTACATCGTCATACATACCTTTAGGCACTTCTATTATATATCGATGAAAGTTATTTTCTGCTTTAGGTACACCCTTCAGACGCCTACACCTTCGGTTTACTTCTTCAGTTCGGTACTCACTTCGAAGGGTTCTACCTTTGAATTTCTACCAATTGTCTCTGACAACCCTTTAAGGTACCGCCCTTTTGGGATCCCTCGTTCTATTCACCGCTCGCAACTCTCTGATACTTCCCACATTTCAGGCACAAACTTCTAGTGCTCAAACAGACCTCTCTGGGTCTACATCCCCCCAAAACTTACCTCATAATTGATGTACTGTTTACGCCATTCGGGCGTTATATGCGCCGACAGATGCTCTGCGAACTTCATGGTGTTGTTGTTGCTTCAACCGTCTTCGTCGTCGTCGTCGTTGTTGTTCCTCTTCTTCTAGTAATTTCGATTCGTAGTGCCCCTGGCTTGCTTGTAGCTAAACTCGGGCCAGTACTGCAAAGGCAAAGGCAAAGGCGAATATTGTATATAGAATCAAATCGAATCGTATCGAATCAAAATCAAAAAACTGAACACGGCATAAATTTAATGCACGGCTGCACTTGTTGATTTCCCAGCGAAAATCGATGCAAAGCCCGAGCGGTACGAGAGAAACAAACGGTATTTAATCCCGACCACTTACCTAACAGTAAATGCCAATAATACAGGGAAAAGCAAAGAAAGGGGAGGCAGGGAGGAGGAGGGTCTATTGTGGCGCTAACATCATTGCCTCTGTCTGATTGTCGTCGATAAGGCAACAAAATACTATATTTAATACCCTAACTAAGGGTATGACAGTGGCATAATACCCTTACAAAAGGTCTAATAGTGGGATATTTCTTTCTAAAGAAAGAAGTTTTGTCTTTAAAGACAATTAATCATTTTTCTGCTGGAATTTGTCGTGTAAGACTCATCCATTGGCCCATCCCCCAAATAAATTATATATAGTATAATATATATAATATAATTGAAGAGCTATTATATCTTATCGTGGGCATTAAAACGATTAGTCAAAAAATGCATGGAAAATTTTATTTGTTTTCATTTTTTGTCATAGATATAGTGCTTGTATCATGTCAATTTTGATTGATTTGTTGTTTGATTTATTCGATTTTTCGCATTTATTGAGTGTTCAGATAAGTTTTAAACGATGTCTATGGGATGACGGAAGTGGGTGAAGCATGAGCTTGAAAGCTTAGGCATGATTAAGCTTTAGCTTTTATGGCGCCAAAGATTAGCTATAGATTTACCATAATTTGTCTGACAAACTGGAGCATATCTAGTAATATCGGAAAACATTTCAAAATTACTCTCATTTCTCATTGACCATCTAATAGTTCCGTTCAGTCGCTCTACGAAATTTTATATAATAGTAAAATAGGAACTAAATCAAGAGGAAATTATCTTCCGCACGCAGATGGTTTCATACTATTTTCGAATTATTCGTTTATATCGTATGACGGCTATATGATATCAAGGTCCGATCCTTTAGAAATTTAACGGAATCATAGATAATGAGGAATGTTAAGCGTGTGTCAAATTTGAATGTCAAATTTTGGAAAACTTGGAAAATATGCACCACACCGACTTTCAGTAGAATGACAGTAAATGTAGGGGGATCTATGGTTTTATAAGACATCTTAAGTGTGTCTCATTTTTCGAAAAACATGTGAAATATGTGCAAAAAACATTCAGTCGAAGGGTAGCTATATGATATAGAAGTTCGTTCCGAAATTTGGTGATGGAAACACAACACTAAAATGAGGACGGAAATCAGTTTGGCAAGCGTTAAAGAGGACAACAAACCCAACGACCTTTGGGTGAAGTCGACAATAAGGTTTACGATTTGACCAAGTTTTTAAACGAGGTGAGTATTATATCATGCTAGACCTCTTGAAGTATATAATATATATGATGTATGTGCGTGTGCTGTAGCATCCCGGAGGACTCCCTAATAAGTGTCGCCGGACGCGACGGCACGAAGGATTTCAATGATGTCGAACACAGCTCAGAAGCACGGTAGGAACCAATGCTCCATGATAATATAATATATGTTATACCCTGATCCCAATTGAAAACTGGTATGAAGGGTATATTAAGTTTGTACAAATGTATGTAACAGGTAGAAGGAGGTATAGCAGACCCCATAAAGTATATATATTCTTGATCAGGATCAATAGCGGAGTCGATTTAGCCCTGTCCATCTGTCTGTCCGTCCGTGTGAACGCATTGATTTTCGAGATTATAAGAGCTAAGGACTTCAAACTTGGCATGAAGCTCCGTGTATACAATACACATATACAAGTTCTGAGATTTCGATGATGCCACGTCCCCTTCGCCCGATAATCGATAAGAACAATTTTCGATAAAATGGTCATCACTTTGGCATCAATATAGCTATCGCCTCCAAATTTGGTATGTGGGATCATAATTAGAAAATACAGAATGGAATTTCCCAAAATGATTTGATACACCCCTCCATTTTCCCGGAAAATGACGAAATGTGTGTAGCAGTCACAAATTTTATGCAAGAGTCATGAAATTTGGTATGTGGGTGCCCATAGAGACTATGCAGAAAGTGGCATGTACAATTTTTTTGCATCCTATTTTGATCCCCCCCAAATTAGATAAGTGCTTATAATTTCTACAATCCTTAGCATAATAGTTCGAATTGCAAAATACATATTAAAGGCGATATCATCAACTAATTCTGAAAATTTCAGAAGGATCGGATCATAAACAACGAAGTAATATGATTCAGAAATGACCGAAAACAGGCCAAAATGGCAAAAGGTGTAAAATGCATTATGTCACCTGGCAGCGTTTATAGCTAGAGGCATGAAATTTGGCATGTAGGTTCTTATAGATGATGCTCAAAATGCATTTTCTCAAATTCTGGATGCCACGCCCCACTCGCACGCAAATCAAAAAAATTTTATAACATGTAATTTTTTGATTTGAAACAAGATTTTTAACACACGCATTTTGGGGCCTCCAGTGGATAGCTCACTGTCCCGCCAAACAAGATGTGCGAGGTTCGAGTCCCGCTCATGTCGATAGGCATGACCCTCCTAGAAAAACTAGGTTGTG
>JBANCY010000356.1:0-37500 GCA_037040045.1 Phorticella flavipennis | reverse complement strand
CCCCGGGTTCTGCTGAAATAATTTGCGGGCGTGTGAACCGCAGAGGAGGCATTGAGCGAATTGCCACAAAAAGGTTCAACAGCTGACGACTGGCGACTGACGACACTGAGTGTATAGTATGAGTCACAACATCATCAAAAGTTGGCTCCATGACCAGTGATTAGCGTAGTACAACTACTGTGATTACTAAAAATTGGGCAAAACCTAGATTGGAGATTTTCAACTGTGCCTCTTTTCGACTGAATCCCTGATCATGTTCGTAGAGTTAGAAATACATACAGAAGAGGAATCCAGGGTATGTGTCAATACGGCATCGGCCGGGCAACACTCATATCTCACATTCAGTCCGTACGACTCGATGAAGTGCTGGAAAATATGTCAGAATTTTTAAGTGAACTGAATACTGAGGACATAGGTGTCACATAAAACTAGCCTCAGGCAGTTGGACGCAGCCAGTCGCATGCGCTGCTTGTTGGCTTTAAGCCAAAGATGAAATTTGGCAAGACCTTTGAGACGCACCTGACCATCGAATGGCGTCAGCAGTACATGCGATATACGGTAAATTAGCCATTGCCATTGTCATTGTCATTTGCCAATCAATATAACTAACTAACTATAACTAAACCCGAACCTGAACCTGAACCGATCCGCGTCCAAGGAACTGAAGGCGCTCATAAGACGTGGCGTGGAGGGGGCGCCCACGTCTGGCACGTCGGACGGCTACTACAATGCCTTCGCGATGCAGTTCTTCACCGAGTGCCAGCACGAGTTGACGCGGGTCAACAATTTCTATCTGGAGAAACTGGCGGAGGCGCGTCGCAAGCACGGAACACTGAAGCTGCAGTTGCTCGCCACTGCCCGTGCACCGGGACACACAGCGAGCGTCATGTCGCTCGAGGCCCGTGCGTCGAGGATGAGCGTTCCAACGGCCACGACCAGCCGGCGCAAGCTCATGTCGCAGCGCCAGCTGCGTAGCGCCTACAGCGAGTTCTATCTGACCCTGGTGCTGTTGCAGAACTTCCAGACCCTGAATGAGACGGGCTTCCGCAAGATTTGCAAGAAGTACGACAAGTACCTGAAGTCAAAATTGGGCGCCGCCTGGATTGAGGAGAACGTCCACCACGCCGCCTTCACCGACACCCGGGCGATACATCGCATGACTGTCGAGGTGGAGAACCTTTATACCAACTACCTGGCAGGGGGTGACAGGTCGAGGGCCATGGCCAAGCTGCGTGTGCCACCCCTAGGTGAGCCGACGCCATCAAAAAATGTGTTTCGCGCGGGTCTGGCGCTGGGAATGTTCCTCATGCTGGCTCTGACCACCATCTTCAGCTGTGAGTTTCCCCAGTGCCTTGTATTGACCATTATAAACCAAAATATCGGTGTATCGATGTATCGATGTCGTCATGCCTCAACGAACCCGGTGTTCGATGCATTGCAGCACACATATTGTTGATTCGATGCATCGATACATAGATTGTTTTCAATGTATTGTCCTAAATCCAAACTAAGCCGATGCCCGTTCGCGTTTAGACTTCCGGAGGCCGCCACTTCAGAGAAACATGGAAGCGTTTATGCGCCTCTATCGGGGTCCCTTCACATGGGTCATCTTTAACTTTTACATGGCCGCCAATGTGGTCGGCTGGAATCGTTCGGGTGTAAACCACGTGCTCATCTTTGACATTGATCCCCGCAGTCATCTGCGACCGGCCACCTTCCTGGAGATCGCCTGCACATTCGGCATGTTGTGGACCCTGTCCTTGCTTGGATTCCTTTTCCACGATCTGATCAATGTGGAGGATCCGTTTGTATTTCCCCTGGCACTGACGGTGGTCCAGATCTTTCTGTTGATAAATCCGCTGCCTATCATGAACTGGCCCGCACGCTGGTGGACAATACGCCTGGTGGGTCGGGTGATCACGGCGCCGTTTCACTACGTGGGCTTTGCCGATTTCTGGCTGGGCGACCAGATGAACTCGCTGGTTATTTGCATGGCCGACTACTACTATATAGTGCGATTCTATGCGACAGTCTGGATGCGATACTCGGAGCATTTGTTCTGCTTCCAGGAGGATGTTTTTGCACCCATCTCGAGGTGCTTGCCCGCTTGGTTTCGGTTTGCGCAGTGTCTGCGTCGATTTCGAGACAGTGGCTCCAAGTCGCCCAGTTATTTGGTCAATGCTGGGAAGTACTCGACCACCTTCTTCGTGGTCTTATTCTCGACAATACGGGGACGCACGGAGGGTATGGTCAGCATTAGCTTAAATCAGGCCCCGTTCTTGACACTCACCTTTCTTCTAGGTGGCTACACTAACACCCTTTCCAACCCGTACACGTGGCTTTTTCTTTTAGCCTACGTTACTTCTACCGTCTATTGTCTGATCTGGGATGTTTTTAAGGATTGGGGCCTGTTAAAGATCTGGCGCGGCGAGCATATTTTTCTGCGCGAGAAGCTTGTCTATCCGCAGTCATTTTATTATTTTGTACTTGTTGAAAACGTGATCTTGCGCTCATTCTGGTTTATCGAATTCGTGATGCTGTACCACAAGATGATCACACCTTATACAATCAAGACCTTTGCCAGCGTCCTGGAGATCACCCGGTGAGTTGTACCCACAGAATCGGGCCGATGCCAACCTCCCTCATGTTACACCTTACTCCTAGACGATTCATCTGGAACTACATCCGTCTTGAGAACGAGCATCTCTACAATTGCGGACACTTCCGAGCCACGCGCGACATCCACCTGGCCGCTCTGAACCCCAGGCAGGAGCGCATGCTCGAGAACATGATGGTCGAACCAGAGGGCGATCGGAGTAGCAAGCATAAGCCCGAGCACCTTGGCAAGGAATACTTTTAGCTGCACGCTCCTCCTCCTCCTCCTCCCACTGCCCCTCCCCCTTCCTCGCCGTACCGACTCTAGGCCCTCCGTGTTAATGGCCCTCCGTCGTCATCGTCGTCGTTGTCATTTAGCTACTTCTTCTTAATTAATTCATTTGCGCAAAAAGTATAAAAATAAATTAAAAATGATGAAAAATAATAAAATGCAAAAAAAACCAACGAGAGAAAGAGTTGAGCCCACTTAAGAGTTTGCTGCCGAGGGTCTTAAGGAGTGGAAGGAAGCGACACAGTGTTGCCAGCTTTTCGGAAGCCAAACAGCGGCTAAATTTGGCTTGGCTAAAATTGTGATGGAGAAACTAGGATCGTTTCCAGAATCTTTATGGACATAGCTTCTGAAGAAGTTCTAGCTTCGACTACCTTAAATTATACAGCTCAAACGAAACTTTCCTGCTTAATATCTTATTGCTTTTTATGCATTGCATATAATTGAGTTGCAAAAAAAGGCTAGATTTGTCAGCACTGGGGATTGTACTAAAAGCCGGCGACACGCGCCAAACCGGTTCAGCAGCTGCACCCAAATCCAGCCTGGACAACAAGCAACGATTACGACTCCTCCGTGTCCCGCCTCTGCCCACCTCTAGGCGACACTGCGCTCTCCTCCGACCCGTCCACAGGTTTCCAGAGCTCTATTCAAGCGGCAATTGTCATTGCGGCGGGCACTCACATTGCCCCAAAACTGGGACTTTAGTATGGAACTTGGCTTTCGGTCGATTGTTGCCAAGATCTTTTAATTATCCATCACGAGATTTTTAATTAGCGAAGCGATTAGGCAGCCTCCGGGACATGAATTGCCATTTCAGCCCCATTGATGGCTCCATTGAAAAAATGCCTCATCTGATACTCGCACTTAACATACTATATGTCTGAGGTTTTTGCCGCAGCTCGTTTTTAGCTTGTTTAGCTTGTTTTCTTAGCGCCTTTTTGTGGCCACCACTTAGGATGGTTTAGGATCGTTTAGCTGCATCTCGTTTGTCATATCAAAGCGTTGCCTTTTAAAGGCTGGAAAACTGAAAGAAGGTTTGTTAAGCTGCCACAGGCTGGTCCACAGAAAATCTACTGATTGGATTGGATGGGTTTCGATTGGATTGGATCGGGTTGGATGGGATTTATTTGCTTGTTATTTTTGTTGGCAACAGCAATAGTCGCATGCTCCGTTGTTTGATTGTTTGTTCCTTGGCTTTGCTTTGCTTTTGGCGCGTGTGCAGCAAACTGTACCAAGATCAACAACATCAGCAGCAACAAAAGCATCAGCAACAACAACAACAGGAACAACAACAGCAACAGTGGAGCATATGGCACCAAGCGCATCTGTTAGCCAAGTTAGTTACTTCGGTTTGTTGGCCAAGTGCAGTCCGCGTCCGTTTCTGTTGGCTCAATTGATGCAGCACGGGCAACAACGACAACAATTAACTACTGGCAACAGCAGCAACAACATCTAAGAGCAACTGTACTTCGCCAGGCACTTGGCACACACACACACACACACACACACACACATCCTGCCCCCTTCTGTCTGCCCCCCTGAGAGCTGCCCCAACCGCTCCATACCTCTCTGGGCAATCTACAATTCAGCTCACAGTTGCCGTTGTTGTCGCGACAAGCAGCACAGCATAAATTGCAGTTGTCATTAGCAACAACAACAACAACAACAGCAACAGCGACAGCAAATTTATGTTTGCCTCGTGCCCAAGTCAAATAAGTATTATATAAAGTGCCCACAGTGAAAGAGCGAGCGAAAGAAGCTCCAATCGAGTCTGCCCGACCCTACGGCTACCCTAAGCTCAGTTAAACAGCTAAGCTGACTGTGGCATGGAAATACCCGCTACTGTCTACCTGCCTTACCTACAGGGTATGGAATCACTGCAATCACTTCACTTGCAAGTGACAGATAAGTTGCAATTGACTGGGTCTCGCAGACTTGTAGACCTTCTATTCTATTCTGCCCGGGTCCCCCGAGTGCTTATTGCCGATAGAAAGTATGGATAGTCATGCTCATCCTCATCCTGATGTTCATGCTGTCGTCATCGTCAGACGCGTTTAAATGGCTGCTGCTCATCAAAAAGCCTGTAGACAGCATCTTCTTCTCCATCGTCTCCATCTTCATCTTGGTCAACATCTGCGTCTACATCGGCGGAGTCGAGCTCCAACTGCGTCTGCCCGAACAGGTTTAATCGAGGCTACACCAAGTGCTGATTCCACCTCTGCCTCTGCTTCTGGCTCTGCGTCTGATTCTGTCTAACAATAAGCTTCTAAGCGCAGTTCAGGCCAGGTTCACAGATCGGCTCGGGTTCAGGCTGTGCCCAAGTGCTTATTAAGCCGGGCCAAGCCAAGTTCAATCCACAATTAGCCAATTTGAACTCGAGCCCCTCCCTGCCGCTCAACACCGAGGACAAACTTGCCGCGTATTGAAATAAACAATAATCGCTCAATCGGTAAACCGCTTAACCATCTCAATAAAATACCCCCAATTGATTTGTTGTATGGAGATGGAAATTTTAAAGAACCCCAAACAGTAAGCTTGTCCGTCTGTTTATATACCAATTAGTTTTAGAACTTTCATAACATGGGTCACAGCCTGATGCACCCTTCGCCTTTATCTCTACTTCCTTCACTGAAGATGGGTTTTCTAGGAGGGTCATGCTTATCCACATGAGTAGGACTTGAACCCACACCTCTTGTTTGGTGGGACAGTGCGCAATCCACTGGTCCACCAAGGCCCCATCGTTCACTTGAATTTGTTTATACTTTTGGATCCCATATTTATTTATTTTTGGCGCGTTTCGAGAGAAACAAACTGGTTGAGTTCCCGATGAACTGCTCAAGTGGTAGCAGTTCGACTCTTCCAGTTCCTGCTCTGGGTTAAGATGGTATAGATGGGTTTCCGAGCATCAGTCGATGCCATCGATGCCATCTTTTAGTGTTATTTTAGTTGTATGTATGTTATTATGCGAATTTGCAGCTAATTAAAGGTGGAAATTGATTCTCTCCTTTCCCTCTCTCTCTCTCTTTCTCTGTCGCTGTGTCTCTATCCTCTCTCTCTCTCTCTCTCTCTCTCTCTGTCTTTTTCTGCGGAGAACAGCTGCAGCTTTTGGCTTTAAGATGAGTTGAACTCAGCTGGGGCTGACCGAGCGGACAGAGCGGACTGAGGGAACTGGGCAGGTGAGCAGGTGTCAGGTGATTGGTGATTGGTGCGCGGCAAATGGTCAAGCTTAGAACTTGCCACACGGCCAATTTATGCGCACAAATTAGCAGTGCAACAACAGCAACAACAACAACAAGTTGCAACAACAAGTCAAGCGACAGGCCACATGCAGCATGCAGCAGGCAGCAGGCAGCAGGCAGTCACAATGCCTACAACATAAATTTATGAGCAGCGTCTGCCAAATCTCTCCACTTGGCAGCAGCAGCAGTTGGAGCAGTTGGAGCTGTCAGGCGCGTGCTGCCCCGCCAGCTCAGCTCAGGTCGGCTTGGCTTGGCTTGGCTTGGCTTGGATCGGTTCGGCAAGGGGCAGCTGCAAGGAGCAGCATAAAAATTGATGGGGTTCTCTTTAGCTTGGCGCAAATAAAACCAGGAAAAGGAGCTGAAACTGGTTTCAGCTGTGCCAAAGCCAGGCCAAGTCGCTGCGTCAGCCGCATGTTGCATGCTGCAAGCCTCGTGCCTTAGCCTCGATCGAACTGCTAAACTCAGCTGCAACTCGTCCTGGCTAAATTTAGCACGAGCGCGGGCTCAGCTCTTGCCTCTGCCCCTGCCCCTGGCTCTGCCTCAGCTGAGATCAGTTCAGCTCAAAAAAAGGGCTCCAACTGGAGGCCCACAAGTTGAGTTGCGATTCAACTACCAAAAATAGTTCTGGACTTTGTACGCCTGTTTGTTGTTGTCGTTGTTTTTTGTTGTTGTTTGTTGCACTCTCTACGCGCCATTTTGCTCGGCGTGGCATAATCCGCCAATGCAGCTGATTGTCAGCTTTTGTCCGGCTGCCTCAAAGCCACCGCAAAGTTGCCCCAAAAAGTTTGGCCAAATACAACAGAGTCCAAAAGAGAGTAAAAGCCTTTTGTCCTCAACAAGTGGGCGTGGTCACACTGCTGCGCCCATTTCGGACGTTGGTAGCGGCTCATTATGATTTTTGAGTTTTTGGCATGAGAAATTGCAAATTAGACGTGTTGCGGCAAGCCGGACACATAAAAAGCTGTAAGAAAATCGAATTATATTGGCCAAAAGGGGCGTGGCATTGGTGTCAAAGCTGTAATTGTTGTTGCTGCTGCTGCTGCGGGCTGCAACAAGTGCAATTCGGTTGCATGCAAAATGAATTTAAATTTAATTAGCCAAACAGGCCAAGGGTGGCGGGAGAGGTAGAGGCGCAGAGAGCTGTTTATAGCCCAAAGAATGCCGCACAATTTGCCACAAATTGTTGCCAATGCGGCACGACACAACCACAGTAACAACAGCAACAACAAATTATGATAATTGACAACAGTCGAATTGGCAACACTGCGAATTTTCGATAGCCGCGGCATCTACAGGCCGAGAGCATAGACACCTTAGAATGGAGATTGAAGATTGGAGACTGGAGAATGGCGAATAGCTAAGTATAGGCTGTGGCTGTGGCTGGGGCTGTGCTTTCCACATGTCATTAGCTGACTCGGGGATGTGGGCGGCACAGGAAACACCACTCCGACTGCAGTTGGGCCCAGGCATTTCCTAGAAAGCTTTCCTAGAGCTACCTTTGCGCTGCTCGAGGAGGCTTAAGAAGACTCATCTGCAGAAATTGATTATCTTGGCCACATGTTGGCAACAACAACAACAACAACAATGCCTCAAACCAATGTGTGCAAATTATCAGATCTTTCTAATAACTCTGACAATCAGCATTGGCGCACAAACAAGTTGGGAATTCCAAGCGATTCAACAGGAAAATATACTTTTAGGCTTTTGCGGCAATTTTTTTCCTTTCAAATTATCTTTATTTACAATCTATTGGATCGGTTAACATTGACCCGAAAAGGCAGCACCGATCTGGAAATGGTAAAGGGGCAATTATGGATAGGAATAGATTTGCAGCATATTGACGCAAATTCAGTTTGCCTTATCTACATATTTGACCTGAACTAAGCGACGATGCGATACGAGCTTCAGGAGTCTATCTTAAGGCCTTTCTCGAAGAACCCGAATAATATGCGCATTGCGAGGGATCTGCCAAAATTTGCATAGATTGAGTTGCGGAGTTGAATCTAACTATGTGTGTAGCTGTGTAAGTGTGAGTGTGTGTAGTTATGATTCGCATTTAGCATATTGAAAGACCGAAGAAACGTCGCGAAGTGCAAATGCTACTTGGAAACTTGGAAACTTGCCAGCGCTTTGGATGAGCTGTGTGAAATGCCAGGGTCAATTCAGATTCAGATTCAGCTTGAGATTCAGGTTCAGATGATTTGCGCGTTGAAAACAGCCAAAGATTTGCTCGTGGCTGCCCGAAGGATTGGCAGCAGAGCAAGTTTGTTGCCAAAGTCTTTTGTTTTGCAGTTGCCAGTTTCGAGTTGGCTTCGCTTTTGGCTTTTGGCGCGCAATTTGAGGACGCGGCACGGCCCATCTCAGCGCTTCTCTCAGCGCCTGACTGCCCCAAGTGGCACATGAAGCGCCAAAACGCGCAAAAAACCAGGAGTTGGGGCCAGCTAATGGCCCCACGAAGGAAAGAAAGAACACAAAAACAAAGAGAAAGATACGTAAAAATAAAAATAAAAATAAAAATAAAAAGATGAGAAATGAGAGATGAGAGGAGATGCTGCAGCAGCTTCAGCTTGGGCTTCATCTTTGGCCTGGCCCTGAAATGGCGCTGATACCATAAAGTAGCCTCTGTATTTGCCCACAGTTGCTCTCTCTTCACCCTAGCCAGCCCCTCTCTATAATTGCTCCTGCTGTTGCCCCCCTTGATGCAACCTCAATAACAATATTTTTGTACGTTTCGCTGCAAGTTTCTAGCTTTTTGGCGTTGCACGTACAAAAATACACAAAAAAGAAAAAAAAAGCAAAAAAGAAACGTAGAAAACGAGAAAAACGAAACGAAAAAAACAAACAAACAAACAAACAACGAAGCTCGTTAAGACCACAAACGTGTTTTTATACCTTTCTGCTTCTTCTGCTTCTTCCTCTTCTCTCAATCTTCTGCTGCTGCTGCCGCTGCTGCTGCTGTTGATCTTAACAGCGCGCAATGGCCGCCATTTTGTTTTCATGTTGGCAACTCGCTGCTGCAACATTTCTGGTTTAAGCCAAAGCGTTGGCAACATTTTGGCTCCAATACAAAAAGTTCATTTGCTCTTTGCCCTCGCCAGGGAGGGAAATTACGATTTCGAACTTGCGAGCACATTTTCCTACAGCGGGTAAAGCTCTCGCAATCCCTGGGCTGGCGCAGTTGTCGATCTTCGTTTGGCGAATATTTAGCCGAGACAAGAACCAGCTGCACAAATTGTCTGCAAAATGCATACCGAAAAATGAAACATTTTTTTATGATCGAATCGAAAGATATATAGAGGTCTAAGGACTCTAAGCATGTGATAAGCTAATGCTAATGACTCCTTATTCCTTACAAAGAAGTAATAAAATCTACATTAGTAGAACTTACCATTGATAAAATAACATCAAATCTTGGTCTTGGAAAACGTCTTAAGCGAAACATTTTCTGTACGGACTGATAGCTGTTATATAGTAATAGATGCACTGCTGTATAGAGATTTTCTATTATTATCAAAATTTCAAAAATTAGTTAATTTTCTGCTTGAAATGTTTTTAATTACCTTGTTGACCGCCCTTTGGACAGGGGCTTGAGCAACGAACTTTTTGCAGCGCGCTTAAAAGCATGCAATGAAAACGTTAATGTCGCTCTCTCTTTTATCGTAGAATGCGCAGGGGTATTCGGCTTATTGGCAGGGAAATTTGTGAGCGCGCCTCGCTTCGGCAGGGGTAATTTGTTTGTCGCGCTCCGCTGGGATATTTGTGAGCCGCAGTATTGCGCACGCTCTCAACACAAACGGACGCTCTGTCGCTGCCGCAGTCGCAGCCTTAAACTCAAACAAGCGCGCTTTTCCGAAGCAAAAGGTTTTCGTTTTTTTTTTTCAAGTGTATTGAAAAACTGCTGTCAAAAAAAGAAAATAGAAACATAAATAGAAACAGAAACAGCAAAAACAAACGAATTTTGTGCAAAGTGCAAGCGTGGCAAATCTAACAAAAATCAAATCAAAAAAAATCATAAAAACAAAAACAAAAAGCAAAAACTATAAAAACCAAGACAAAGCGTGCAGAGGCAGAGGAAGAAGCATGCTCAGCTTTTGCAACAGTGTGTGTGTGTGTGTGTGTGTGTGTGCGATACGTTGTCTCTCTCTCTCTCTCTCGCTCACTCACGCTTACTGCCGCTCAGACTCCCCCACGCGCTGTGCGTGCGTGTGAGCAGTAGCAACTAGGCAAAAGCTCGGCGTGTCGTGCAAAAACAACAAGAACAAGAACAACAACAACAAGCAGACGCTAAACAGGTGCAAAACACACAACAACAACAATAACAATAAGAACAACAACAATAAGAACTTAAAGAAGCAGCAGCAGAAGAAGAAGAAGAAGCAGAAGCAGAAGCAGCCGCAACAAAGTGCTGAAAAAAGGGTTGTCTTCTTCCTGCACCGCAACACACCGCCACGCCCGCCGCGCCCCTGCGTGCACTTCCTACGGTTTCGTCTGCCCTTTTGCGGAAGTAAGAAGTGGAGGGGACCTCGCCCCTTCGCCATTGCCATTGCCTGCGACTTGTCATTTGCCACTTGCCACTTGCCACTTGCCACTTGCCATGTGCTGAGCAAAAGCAGCCAAACGGAGTGCAAGAAACCGCCGGAGCCGCAGCAGCAGCAGAAACAACAACAACAACAGGAGCCACAACCACAATTAGTACAAATGGACACGGTGGCCATAAAAACGGCGCCGCCACATGCGCCGCTTGCCACAGCGCAGCAGCAGCAGCAGCAGCTACCGCGCCAGACATCCAATTCGCCCGCAACAATTGGCGATAATGCCTACAACAACAACAGCAACAACAAGAACAGCATTGGAGCCTTCTTCCAGACCTGCAAGGTAAGAAGAAGAACGTGTCTAGCAAAGCCGCCAGACGACAGGATGAGATTTACGTGCCTTTCCAGCCGCGATTTTATTTACTTTCTATACTAAATTTGTGGTATAATTTTACTAATTCTCTACTAATGACCTACTCGGGAGTCAGTCAAACCCAAACAACCCCATCGCGTCACAGCCTGAAGCATTATTTTGCTTTATTTTTGCCTCCTTCACTGAAGATGCTTTTCACGCGGGTGGACTTCAAATCGATAAACAGCGTTACCACAAGTCAGAGGCTATAGTTTTCGATAGATAGAGGATCAATGTTTTCTTTGAATCCACCAACTAAAGGCTCGAAGCTTACATGCTGCACTGCGTCTCTTTAGCCCCCCTCTCTCGCTCTCTCTCTCCCTTTCTCTCTCCCTCTCTCTATTTATCTATCTCTATTATCCCTGAACCCACTGCTGGGTTCAACTGTACCCACTTTGGGCACAGGAAGCTAGAGAAAGACTCAGCTCAGACTGCGAGTCAAAGTCTATGCAACGTGTCGGTGAATTGTCACAACTTTTTAGCAAAGCGAGGTAAAATTCTTCCAAAACTAGAAAAAAAGTAAATAAAAACGAAAAGAAATAAAATTCTAATGCTGTTGACCAAATTCTCCCAAAGAAAAGAAGAATCAAAACATAAAAAATAAAACGAAACGAAACAGAAATGAAATAATTTTTTGTGCTTAGGCGAGCGCTTTAATTGCCCAGTCATTCGGCAGGGGACGGGGGTGCATAGAGCAAGTGGGTAGGGGGAACGGAGCGGGTAGAGGCGGTAGAGGCAGCCACAGGTGCACAGTGGCAAGTACACCGCAAGTACCGCCTGTTGGTTGTAGCCCTGCCACAAAGTCGTCCCTGGGCTAAACAAATCAAACATTAATAAAAGCCAACCCCTGACAAGGTGACATGAAGGGAAAAGCGGAAAATTGATAAAAACGATCAGAATGCGGTACAAAGGTTCGGTTTGGCTCGGGTGCCTCACCCCCTTGAGGGACTGATCTGAACAGACGCCAAAGACTGAAGTTTTCATGCGGCACCCCAAAAGCTATAGCAGATCGAGCTAAGAGTTTCCATAACATCCTAAGATTTTCCACCTTTGGCTAAATAACTCAAGTGTGTGTGTGTGTGTGAGGGGGGATCGTCTAATGGTCTTATTTTCGGCACCGGAAATGTAATGGAAATCCAAACAAGTGAAAAAAGCGAAAAATATAAACAATTGTCAAGCGTTTGCGTTGCTCATTAAATGCAGCGACATAGGGTATATTGATGCTCCAGAATCGAGTGTCAAGAATCTGGAGTCTTTAGAGTCTGCGATAGCCGCCAGGGTATTTGACTAGTCGCGCTTTTCGTTGAGCTAGTTTCTGTGTCAGACTTTGGGTGCCAAGGGTTACGAGGGGTTAACGTCTGGGCCCTTCGCTTGTTGTTGTTATGGTTTCGTACATTTTGGGCCTTTTTAAAGCTTTTTGGCCATCTTATCTTGGGCTTGCATAACCCAAGCGTATGTATTGTCTTTGCCATTGCTGGATCTGGAACTGGATGTTGCAGCAAGTGTCGCGGGTAGCAAGTGTACGGGATTTGCCCGCAACATTTGACAGGCGAACCGAACCCAAATCATTTCAAGTGCGGATCCTTGAAACTATTGTACACACACACACACACATGCACACACACTCTGCCAAGGGAAAGGACATAGGATCAGGCACAAAACTGGCAACTACCTGCCTATCCTTTGTCACTTGCCGGGCCTGTTTCTACCCAGCTAATCGTAGCAATCCTGGGAACTGACGCACTCGAAATTGCCCAGAGGACGCCCGCTGCTTATGCAATTGCCCCTCTCGCTCGGCCTGCGACTTGCCATCTCTTTTTCTTGCTGCCACTTGGAAAACTGTCGTATTTCATTGTGTTTGTTGCGTGCAACGTTTATCGTTTAACATTTAATTTATTTTAATTTAATTTAATTTTCCACCATTTGCTGTGGCTGCCTTTTAATTTAATTATGTCACAAACACAACAACAACAATTGCAGCACGGAAGCGTGACAAGCACTTCACTTGCGCGACTTAAAGCTACCCTTTATAACATTTTGTAGCCAATTTTCGCATAACTTTTGAACTGGGCCAATGACTTGTTATACGGACGACAAATACGTTAAGATGCGCAAGGCAAATACCATGGGCACAGGTGTGTGGGGTGTGTTGGGTGTGTTGTGTGGGGTGTGGGACATGAGTTGGCAAATATCATAATCATTTTTCATAATCTACTCATTCGCTGCACTTGCAGTCGCACGGCAAATGCTCGAGCTGAAGCTGGCGCTGGAGCTGAGTTGGTCGCTTCGGTGGAGTTGGAGATCGGCTAAAAGCTATGCTAATTGATTGGAATTGAGGCTGGGGTAACACAGGTGTTGCAGCTGCTGATTGAGAGGCGAGAAGTGTTAGATCTGCAGCAGAAGGGGTGAGGGGCTTCTGGCAAAGGGGCGCGTGCTTTATTAACAAGCACATCAAATATGCACAGGGTATGCGATGAGGCCGAAGAATTCAAATTCCAAATTCAAATTCATGCACGATTGTATCAATAGCAACAACAACAACATCAATTGTGGCCTCAGCAACAGGTTGAGCATAAATTATGACCAAAACTATGTTTTCTTAATGTCTCCATCTCTCTCTCTCTCTCTCTCTCTCTCTCTCTCTCACTCACTCGCTCCTTCTCTGTCTCTGTCTCTGTTGCTTTCAACTTTTCTTGCTGCTAGTCGTAAGGGAAATTTTCTACTCAAAATGCTGACCAAAACTTTCACAAAGATTTCAAGATTTCGACTTTTCAGCAACATGAAAAAATCAACACTTCGATTGAATCAATTTTGTTGTTGTTTTTGTTGTATTATGGCGACATTTTTTCTCATTTTTTTTCTGATATTTTGTCGTCTCTTTTGTCTATTTTCCCGCTGACTTGCAGTGCAAGTTTGTCGTCTAAGTCTTTTGTTTTGCCAATTTTGCTTTGCGCTGTTTATTTTAAGTTTTTTTTTTTTCAGTTTTGACGTTTGTTAAACGTTTTCTTTGTAACTCATTCCCTACCTCCAACCCCCGTCCAGCTCTGCCCCCACTCTGCTAACTAAATTATGCAATCAAAGAGTTATGACCGCAAAAGTTGGCATTTCTATGGCCACATTTAGTGGGTTAATGTCAATTCAACTGAAAAGTTGTAGCCAAAACGAAGTGTTAAGAATCTTAGAACCTTATAAAACGAAACTTGAAAACATCACAGGCTGGGCTGGGCCTGGAGTCCAAGGCCTAGGCCTAGGCTTATGGGCCCTGATAGGTCTATAAAAGTCAGGGTAATGAAAGTCGAAAGTTGTTAAAGTGAAGCAACAAGAACTATAGCCATATACATACATTACATATATTGTTAAAGCCCAGCAACTGTCAGACTATTTCCCTGCCCTGGCAATGGGAACTGCGAATACAATGGAAATTGAATCCGAATCCAAATCCGAATCTGAATCTGCTCGCACTCGTCTGCAACTTTGCATGCGTCCAGCTGTGTGTTGGGACGTCGTGGCTGCTAAAGGCGAAATGCAGCATGCAACACGCACAGGCAACAAAAGAGGAAACACACACACACACACACATCCATACACACAGACAGACACAGAGACAGAGACGTGTACATAGACACTGAGAGGGAAATAGGCAAATTAAATGATTTCCGGTTTTCGGTTATTTACAAGTTAATTAATCCACATCGATGTCAATTTGACATGTGCGCCACGATGTAAAAGCGCTGTAAAAGCAAAAGGCAACAGGCCAAGAAAGGAAGTCATTAGCCATATATTTAGCTTTAGATGCATATATATATATCTCTCTGCCTGCGTGTATGTATGTATGTGTGTGTGTGTTGGAGGAAACAATAGCTAAATGTTTTGATCCGCCGCAAATTAGGCTGTGCCCATTAACACGTGCTGCAAAGGGTCTGTTAAAGCGGCACACGCCCACTCAGCCCAGTGGCGTGCCAAAACGGGGGCGCTCCAAATTCAAATGGAGCCTCAAAAATCGACCACGAATTCTCAGTTCCCCGTGCAGCTCGCGGCCCAAACTCAATTAGCATGCAAAAATAGTCAAAATGAGTTTGCTTTAGTTAAGTTAACTTAACAATTTATTGCCTTTAACTGTGGCAACAACATAGCGTGGGCAACTCTGCCCAGCTCCGCGTTGGCGGGGTCAGTTACGGTCAGCCAGCGGAAGTGGCCGGAAAATGCGTTGGCGCCTCTAGAGCTGAGTGCAAAATGGAGCTGGGGGTGAGTGTGTCTGTATGTGTGTGGCAACCCATCACTGTGTTTGGGTGTCGACTGCATTTAACAACTCTTAAAGATATCGCTTTAGTTTTCAGTGTGAAAAGCTGCCAAACGATGCTTAACTTGGTGCGAATTGCAGTCTATTCAATTTGGCCAAGTGCGTAACGTGGCCCAAACGCTTTTTCCAACTGTTGTCGAGTGAGAGAGCGTGAAAGGTTCCCAGCTTCATGGTGTGGCGTCATTGTATCAAATTAAATGTTATTTCATTAGGTTTTCCTCACGAGCTGTGTGGTCCGAGCGCCTGAAACTCGATAAAAATGTGTGTAAAACGATGTCCAAATTTATGAAACTTGTCGACTTTCCAGCCGCCTGCAGTTCAAATTTAGAGCTAAAAGTTTCAGAGCTCCAAAAAACTATAAGCGAATTCGAGGAGGGTCTGTGAACGGCATGAGGGGGCCTAAGACTAACCAAACCAAACGAAGATTCCTTTCAAAAGCGTTCCAATCTGTCAAGAGAGTCTGTGCCCAAACCCAAACCACTCTATGCTCAATTTCCCAAAGTAAAGCCACTTTATCTAAGGATTTGGCTTTAACTTCTCAACCAGCTTCGCATTTGGGCAACAAAACAAAAAACTGACAAACTGGCTCGTGCCAATCCAGTTTCCAGTTTCAACTGAAATTCAGTTCAATTTGGTTCAATTCAGTTCTGAATCTCTGACGAGTCCCGACTGCAGCTGTGGACACTTTGGTTGCCCAAAATGCTTGTGGCTTTTGTGGTTTGGGTTTTGATTTTATGGTTGTTGTTTTTTTCTTCTCCCAAGTGGCAAGTTCTAACCGGTTTCTTGATTCTTCGCAGTTTTGATTCGCAATCTGCAGTTGGCATTTGCTCCAATTGTTCTGCCTTTTTTCGGTGCTTAATTTTGCTAGACGCGTGTCCGGGCTCCGTCTTGTGGCCAGTTTTGAGTGAAGGGACAGGCCACGGACAGCAGCAGGCAGGCGGCGGGAGGCAACTGACAGACAGCTTTCACCCAGGCTCAGTCTGTAATTGAATCTAACAGCCCCTCGGCCCTTGGCCCCGGCTGTGGCCCCTTGCCGGGCAGCACTATAATCTGTCTGATCGAATGATCAGAGTCTGCTTCAATCGCTCCAGAAGCGCATCGAGCTGTGAGTCATGTCGGAGCGAGTTGAACTCTGACAGCAGCAACAATGAAACGCTTACAACATTTGCTGCCAACGTTTTGGGGGCAACGAAGGCAAAATTATCGAGTAATAAAAGAAAAGTACGCGTTCGGCTTGGTCAGAAGTGAAAGAAGGGAACGCGACTAGCAAATATCCTGTAAATATCGAGGGAATAGAAGTATTAATATATTGCACTTATATAAGGCTTCTGTACTCCTCGGGTATATCATATACTATAGCGCCAAATTTTTAGAGAATGGTAAAGGAATAATCTCTCTACGACAAGCTTTTCTATGTGTAGCAGTGCTCCCATTGCTTTGTGGTCTCCTAGCAGGATCAACGAAATTCTGCATTTGAGCGTCCAAAGCACAGCTTCCACTTTACTACAATGAACGAATGCCTCTTTCAGCATAGCACCGAGTACAGGGTATTTAAAGCTAAGCCGCAAAACGACGAAAAACTAACCAAAAGCCACAGACAAAACGAAACTTTTGACAAAAAAAAAGCAAAAAAGCGACGCCAGTTGCCAGTTGCGGGTTGCGAGTTGCGAGTTGGCCAGTTGAAAGGCGGTTTTGCTACTCCATCCGAACTACGGCCAAATCTTAAAAGACACAAAACCCAAGACCCAAAAACCGGCTACGAGCGGGCAACAAATTTGTAGCTCAAACCGTTTGTGGCTGTGGCTTGAGTTTTGTGGCCCAGCGACAGGCAAACACAATAAAACTGGTTTTCAATTTGGTCGAAACTCTTTATAAGCTCAAGAGAACTCAAGAGACAACTATATACACCTATATACACATTGACAAGTAGAGATCTTTACCAAGATGGCGTCTTGGCAACCGGTTTGGGCCTCTTGCCTCTTGTTATACACAGATTTTCTGTGTGGAGAATCTCGTGCCCCTCACCAACAGCACAGCTCTGAGAGAGCTTCAATCTGGCAGCTCCAAACTCAACTCTAATACAAATATGATTTTCTGGTTTTGTCTCCGCAGGTCTTATGGCACCTGGACGCCTTTCGACGATCGTTCCGCAGCCTCAACCAACACGTTTGCGGCGGACAAGACTGCATATTCTGTGCCCTAAAGGTGAGTCGCTCTTTCGGTATTCGCGCTTAGCCAGTGCACAAACCACAATTATTCTTCTTTTATTATGAAAGCATTGCAATGGGTTACCTGCTTAATTTTATAATTGTTATTACATATTATGTTATTTTCATTTGTTTTATAATATTTTACTTAATAGCTTAACAACTTCAAATGGCTGTCCCTTTTTATTGCATTGCATTGCATACTTTTCAGTCGTTGGTGCAAATGTGACCAAGCTGAAGCGGTTAACCGATTGTAAACTGCAAAAATCTACCCATCCCCCTTTTCCTGTTAAATGCTAGGTTAAGTTCAGAAGACACTGATCAGATTCCAGCAATAAATGAATTTTATTTATAAAAAATAAAAATAATAAAAAAAAACTGCAAATTGTATTGCATACTTTTAGCTGCTGCTGAGTTAATGGCCCATTTGTAACCAATTCGATCTGACGATGGATGTCACCATCTATAAGTATCTATGCTCAGGCTAATTCTGTAGAATTAGCCAAATGAGGACGTACCTGATCATTGACACGCCCACCAAAAAATCCATATTTTAAACTTCCCTCAAGAGCCTCCTTCGCGGAAAGATTCTGTTTCGAAGTTCTCTTTTTTTTTTTTTTCATAAAATTCATTTATTGCTGGAAACTGATCAGTGTCTTCTGAACTTAACCTAGCATTTAACAGGAAAAGGGGGATGGGTACATAGGTAGCCTTAATAACGAAGTTCTCACGGCCTGTTGCACATTTCGTGGCCTACTCTTGGGCTTTCCACCGAGAACCTGGTGAAAATGAAGCCATTAGCTGTCAGGGTCAAGGGCCAGACAGGTAGAATAACAATTTTCCGAGACCAATGTGCTGAGCCGTCTTCTTAGCGTGGATTTTCCTGCTTCGCTTTTCAATTTAATTGCCAGGATTGGCCGACAGTTGCCAAATCATGTTCCACACGCACTTGGAAAACTCGGGGCACACATGTGGCACAGGAGTTGGGACACAGGAGACAATTGCACAAAGGACTCTCAACGGCTTCAAGTGCGTTTTTTCCCTTTTTCATTGCACACACACGAAAATTCCCACAGTTCACTGGGAAGGGAAGGGAGGAGGGAGTAGAGTCCCGAATTCAGTGCTGTTGCATCTGTTGCTTGGTTTTTGTTTTCCAATAGATTTTCCAAAAGATTTTCGGTGTTTCCCGTTGCAACGATAAAATCTGGCACCTTTTGAACTCTGGCATTTGTGCAGCGGCAGATGATGAAGCTGCTGTCATGTCACGTTTCGACCGATGCCTCCTCCTCCACCTTCCTCCACCGGCTTCTCTCCCATCGTGCCCTTTGGCTCTTGCTTTATGTCGCTTTATGCCATTTGCATAACTGGCTGCGGCCACGCCCACTGGGGAGGCCGTTGACGGCGTCTGCGTCCTGTTAAGCCTTGCGTGTAACCTTAATTGCTGCGCTTTTGTCATGATTAATGTCCGTTTAGTGTCCAGTTCTCACTCAATTATGCAAATTCCCGACACCCCTGTGCGCCCCTTGCAACTACCCTAGCCCAGCAGCGCGCCACCCTCGAGTGTCCAGCCAGCCCGATCAGTTCGGCCAGCTCGGGCAGCAAGTTTGTTGCTTTAGTCTTTCGTTTTGGGCCGTAGTCTTGAAGTCAATAAACTCCAGCCTGGACTGCAACGTATCCTCCTACTCCTACTCCGACTCCAACTCCAACAGCATCTCCTCCTACTACAACAACAACAACAATGGCTGGGGCGTACAAATTTCCATAAAATGAAATCTGCTTTAGAAACAGCGAAGGCAATAGAAACAAGTAAGACAAGCAAGACGTGCATGCCTGACTATACGTATACCCTATATCGCAGCAGTTCCTAGAACTGATTGAGCCTATAAGAAAGTCATTAACACTCGATGGTTACTAATAGCATATGTATGTAGTCATCACTCCTGTCATTATGCCTGATCCTTATACCTGCGTGTCAGCTCCTGTTTCCCCGACCAAATTTGATAACTTCAGTTGACTGAGTTTGCACAATGACACAGAGGATTACTGGATTAACTTCTCTGTTTGCATAGATCAAGTATTGTCTAGCACGTATAATCCTCTAAGCAGCCTCTTACCCTTTTTATACAGGGTATTAAAAGACAAGAGCAAAGTAAAGAGGTAAAAAAGATTTTAAAAATCAGACTGGAAAAACGTTGGGCAGGCTATAAATGTTGTTGTTGCAGTTGTTCCTACTGACGATGATGATGCCCATCATTTGGCTATAACAACAAAGCCACTTCCACTGCCGTGTTCACCCGCAGGCAACACGGCAACAACAACAACAACAACAACAAACAGCTCGTGTCGCAAACGAAGACGTCGTTGTGGAAAACTCAGCGCCTTTTTAAGACAACGGCGACTGTACTTTTTATGTCGAGGCAGCCGCAGCCACAGCCACAGCACGGGCACAGGGTGTTTCCAGTTTTCAGTTACCTGTTACTCCTGCCTGCATGTGTGCGCTCTCTTTCGCTCCCGCGATTGTTCTCGCTCTTTGCATTGATGACGTCGTCGTCGACCACGTCGCTTCTGCCTAACCGAAGTGGAAAGTGTTCCGTGCTTCTGCCTCTCTACCTTTCTGCTCTCTTACCTTACCAACCTCTGGCCCCTACAGCCCCCCCCCCTCCTCCCTACTCCCTCATCTGTTTCCCTGTCCCTGCTGCTTGCATGTCTCATCTTTCTGCTGCATTTTGTTTGTTTGCCTGTTTGTTTTGACTCTGCGTTGCTGTCGCCGCTTTGTTTTTCCCCGCGATCGCCGGTTGTCATAGCGTTGCGCCCCCTGTCCCAGTCCCCTTTTAGCAACTTGTTTAAACAACTGGCAACCCCTTTTGTACTTATATATACTTTTCTTGTTCTTTGCCTGCCTGGCTTTGCATTAATTATATTTCCCTGACTCTGGCCGAGGCTAGGCCCAGGCCCAGACCCTTTTCCTAACGCCAACCTGCTGAGGCTTTTCCACTTGTCGCTGCTAAATTAATTTAAGTTCTTCCCGCGCTGCCTCCACTCTATTTCAGCCACACCCGCACTGCCAACCGCTTCCCGTTGTCAGCTTCGAGCTCCGAGTTCTCAGTTCCCAGTTCCAAGTTCCAAGTTCTTGGTTTAATTATGAATAGCCCACTTGAGGCTTGAGTCAGTCGCGCGTCACGAAGAAGTCGACTTGGAAGACATTGGCCCCTGTGAGAAACTCCCACGATTAACAACTGTTGGTTCGGTTTGGTTCTGGCTCAGATCAGCAATCTGCCTAATATATCTGAATATCTGGATCTCGATATATATACAATTACCTCTAACCTCTATATGTGTGAATAGCTTGCATGTGGGCCCACTTGATGGCTTTTTCTGTGTCGTTTTTCATGGCCAAGCCAAGCCTTCTTTCGACTCTTTTTTTATTATTTGGCTTCTTCATTTGGGGTTCCATTCGCTGTTGTAGTTGTCGTTTTTCCTAAATGAAAAATCGTCGCGTCTTGACTCGCTGTTAAGTGAAATTTAAACGCTTCAATGCGCAATTCCCACAACAAGTTTATGAAGAAAACCTCAGTCGCCTGGGTCGCCGATCACCGATCACCTGTGGACTGTGACCTGTCTCCTGTCTTCTGACTTCGGTCTTATGTCTTCTGCCTCCTGTCTCCTGTCTCCTGTCTGAGGACAAACCCATTAAAAGGCGCAACAGTCGATATTCTGTGAATTTTGTAATGAGTGTGTCTGGAGTCCAATGACTTCTTGGTACTTGGTTTAAGATCTCGCTGTGTGCCACTTTGATAAGCGGCATCTCTGGCACAGCCCTTATCGAGGGGCAAACAAACTCCACTCTAATCGCGCTGTGCTCAATCCCTGCCCTAAGCAAACATAATTTCCCTATGCTTTCGGATCATATCGTATGTGTTCTACATTTTATTTGTTTTGCGTTCATAAAAACCAAATTAACATAAACAAAAAAAAAAAAAAAAAAAAAAAAAAACACAAGAAAAGACCAACCAAATGGTGGCCATTAACACTTGAAAAGCTTCAGCAATTACCCCGCACCATCCGATTTTGATCGTCATCATGAAGAGACAGCAATATGTTTATTGTAAAGCACGAGCGTGCCGGCGTTAATCACCTCAGGAGGCCCACTTTCGGGCCTAAGAGTGACTGTTTGAGGGCACGTGGGGCCATGTCCATGGAGGCAGCTGTGAATCATCTGCGCTGGGTTTTTGCCGCCTCTTTCGATTCCAAATAAATTGCTAAATTCCCTACAATTCGACTTGTGTCTGCCATGTCTGAGTTTTAAGCTTAAATCATATTATATGATTTTTGTTATTTTTTGTGATAATTTCAACGTGCTGCAACCGAAGGTTGGCCAAAAACGAAATGCTTATCGGAGGTTCGTGCATATTTTGCATATTTCATTTCTTTATTGCCACCTACAACATTTCCAAAAGATCAGCTCATCTCTCAGCTCTTTACTTTCTTATACGACAACAACGAGCTCGACTTTTTGGCAAACACAATCAGAACTGCTTTGCATATTGCCCAAATAAGAATTCGATAAACTAAGAATCTATATAAAGGTATATTGATTAACGCCAGCACACCTCTCCCACAGCGATTTTAGCGTAGACCTTTTGGCCCAAACGTATGCCAATCGATCAATCGATGCATCAATCAATCAAATCAACAAACATTTATTCGTGTAAAATGGCCAAATCGAACAGAAAGCCGCCGCATGAGTCATGCAAAGGGTTAGAGAGGAGCTCGGTGAAATGCTTTGTGGGGCATGCCACAGACTGAGCTGCATTCCCCAACCCAACTGGCTGGCAACAACAATGCCCCAGCATTATATTGTAATGCATTGTATGTTTCTGTGTCTTTGGGTTTTGAGTCATGGCCCAAGACATGGGCTTATAACCGATAAGACCCCAACAACGCGGTTGATCATCTTCACAAAGACGATGATGATGATGATGATGGTGGTGGTGTTGTCGTTGAAAAAGAAGTGGAAAAACAGCAGATATAGATGTAGATGGAGATAGAGGTACAGATAAAGATGAAGTCGAAGCAGTTGAAGATGCTGTTAAAGACTAAATGCATTTTCCGTAGACAAAAACAGAACTGAAATGAAAGGAAAGAAAAACGTGCATCTTGAACGTGCTGTGACTTACTTTTCACCTACAACAGCAACTACTGGCAGAGGTTCATCTTGAGCTATTGTTGTTGTTGCTGAACCTTGTCGTTTAGGCCCCATTTATGTTTTTTATTTATTTTGATTTTCGAAGAGGTCGCCGTCGATTAGCATCGATTTGATTTCAATGGCGTTTTTGGGAGTACGACGTTTCTTGGAACGTCTTGCAGTTCGACTGTTGCCGTGTTGCGGCATTTCCGTTAAACGCTGACTCAACGCCCCAAGAAATTGGCCATGGTCAGCACAGCAAGTCCAAATCAAAATCAAAATCAAAATCCAAACCAAAATCGAACTCGAACTCGAGCTCGTAGTCGCAGTCAAAGTCGAAGTCGAAGTCGAATGGATGCTGTGCCCAGTTTTGGTCTGTTTTGTAAGCTTTTGCTTCTAATGCCAATTAAGGCGCCGCTGCCACGCCCACCAGCCTGAAGAACGGGTTTGTTTTTTTTTTTCGTTAGCTGCCGTCAGCCCTTTTGGTCGGTCGGTCGATCGGTCGGTCTGTCGATCGCCTGAGCTCTGTTCTTTCTGTTCTGTTCGTGGTTCAGTTTCCATTTTCATTTGTCATTTGAACTCACGCAAATCTGTGTGGACAACTGTCAGACCCGGGCATGGGCCCAGGCCCAGACCCAGTCCCAAGCACAGGGTGTCACAGGGTATGCACAAACCAAAGAGAACCCAAACGCGCGAGAGCTAGAGAGAGGGAGAGCCACTTGTCTACCTGCCACAGCGTGAGCACGTTTACCTGTTTCGGCCTTTTTCTTCTTGTTTCTTGCGGGTTTTTGTTATTGGCTTACTGCAACAACAACAACAACAACAACACACGAAACTCCCCCGAGTTGTTCAAGCTGGGAGACTTCTCTTGTTGTTGTTTCAGGTGAGTCGCCGCTCTATTGATATAACTGAACTGTTCTTGTCTCTCCGCCAAACCGGTCTACGCTCTCTGCCTCTTCTGGAGACTCGCTCTCCGCTCTCTCCAGCAACTCTCGGAACTCGTTGCCCGCGCTTGGCCAGGCCAAGACGAAACGAGTTTCAGTTGCGAGCCAATTCCAGCAGCGCGTGGACGTTTGCAGCGCGCCAAACCGAATCTGAATCTGAATCCGAAACGAACAACGACAAATCCAAAACCAAAAAATAAAAACTAAGTAGAAAAAAACCCGCTTATCGAAACGGCAATTGAAATCTCAGTTCACCCAAAAGAAGAAAAAAGCGATAAAGCCAAAAAACGCGCGCGTAAATCAAATCCAATTTGACCGTTTTTTGTTTTTGTTTGAGTGCAAAAAGTTGAGCTGAAACGCCAAAAGCAACTACAAGATTTTGGCAAAGTTTTTGTTTTGTTTTGTTTTTAATCATAAGCAAATTTTTTGGGATTAAATCAAACAGCTGCGGACACTCATCTCATCGTAAGTCGTCAAGTCGCTAGCCCAAACAACAGTAAAGATATTTGCCAGGGATTTAGCCGAACGTCGCAGTTTCCAGCAAGTTTCTAACAAGATTCCCAAAGTTCAACTACAACAAAAAATAGCAACAGCAACAACAACAAAAGCCACTCGAAATGCCATTTATTATTGAATATTGCAGTTGTCTTTGATCTTGACAAGTTTTTTTTTTCATTTGTTCGGAGTCTTTTGGACAAATGTTAACAAGCTTCAAAATTTGCCAAAGGTTCACATAAAATATTTCTTAAATTTCAACAGCATTTCTTCGAAGAAGAAGAAGAAGAAGAAGATGAGCAATAAGAACAGCTACATTCTTGGCCCAAAGTTCTGACATTTTCAAAATTAAATAAATTGAAAAGATGAAGCAAAGTTCGTGCTAAACACTTGGCCAACTGTCTGGGTTGTCTTTGAGAATAGAGCACGATGAAAGACACGATAATACGCTGGGAGCCAATCCAGTAGTCAGCACATAGGTAATTCCGCTAGCGTTTGGCTCGGTTCTGCGCGATTGGCCGTTTTGCCACTGATTTTGGCCTTTTGTCAGTATGCAAATTTGCTGCTGGCTTCACTCGGGGCTCATTGTCAGACCCGACGCTGTGCTTGGATTTGGATTCAGTTGCTGCTGGTTTACACTTATGCTAAATCAGATTTAGATTTTGATTCAGATTCAGCTTTAGATACTGTGGCCAAGCTACTTATTAATAGACGCTGTCAACTCGCTTGCGAGTGGCTGGCCCGAGGGGTATACGCAGGCAGACTGATTTTCTCAGGCCACGAGGCTTTCCCTAGGGAAACCGCAACAATTGTAAGCACGCGATGCCTCTAATGGCCGGGATGTGGTTAGTGGGCCAGAGGCAGGGGCAGTCGGACTTCTTAGCATAGGGTAGGGCTGAGCTAGGCTGGGCTGGGCTGGGCTGCCTCTTGGTAAAAATTTGCATTGCAAAGTCATAAAAAGCGGCTCCACTTGACATGCAGCAGGCGACGCGCCAAAAAAGACAAGAAACAAAAGACTTAAGCAACGAACTCGAGCGAACCCGATACGCTGCGCTTCTGCCTTTGGGCATATGTCGCAAGTGTAAACGCTTTGTACAATTATTATTATGTATGTTTTGTATGTTTTGTCTGTTTTGGCTTTTTGTCTAGCCAATGGCCGTTTAAAGCGCCTGCAGTTGCATATTAATGACCCCCAATCCCAGCCCCCAAGCCTCGAAGTCCAAAGCCCCCAGCTCCAGCTCCAACTCATGCTGAAGGCTGTCAGCAAGTGGCAGAAAAATATTTATGCTTTATAAATACTTAAAATGCTGTTGGCGCATGTTTGGCATATGGAAATTGTGGCCACACTCCGATGGATGGGGCCAAGAACTCTTTAGCAGGCGACTCACGTGCCAGCAACAAGTTCTTTACCTGTTTCAACTTTTCTAACTTGATGCCTTTTACCTTATGGCCAGTACCCAGTGGCCAGTGCCTAGTGCCCCACTCCCCAACCAACACTTGCCACACACACTCTATTTACATGGGTCTCTTTTGCAACAACTACCCAAAGCCAGTCAGTCCACAGCTACCCGAAGCCATCTTTCATTTTGTACCCTATTGTCACATTCAATCTGTTCTACCTGAGGCAACTCTCAGCTCTCAGCTCCCAGCTCAGTTGCAGTTACAGTTTAAAGATTTGCCAATCTCACCTGCTGTTGTAGAGCTGGGAAAGGTCTATTGCTGCTGCATTTCGTAATGGCGGAAGCAATAGGAATCACAACAATGGCCAGATCTTTAAGCATTTAAACAAATGAAACAACTATTAGAATTGTCCCTCGTCTTCTGTGTATGTGTCGGGGGGCGGGGGAGGGTTACTTGCATTGAAATCAACAGCCATCAGGTACAGCCCCCGCGTGCTGTCAGGCCATGATGTTGCCATAAATCATTTAACAGCAACAACAAGAACAAGAACAACTACAACTACTGCCTTTTATTAAGAACTAGAAATCACAAGCAATAACTGCAGGGTAGTCCATACTTCACATACCCTGCAGTCTCTGAGACTACACTCCACTCTACACTCACACGATGTTACAGGTCTCCTGAGCTGCGCATCATGCCTGCTTTTTTGTAGTGTATGGAAATTAATAAATGAATTTATTTAATAATGAATACAAGCCAAATGGCTGGCAGCTGCCAAAGTTGTTAACCCGTTTGCATATTGCAGCTCGAAGCGAGTGGCTCGAAAGGCAAACGCAGACATGGGTGGCGCTGGGTAAGAGCTGGGCGAGGGGGATGCGGGGGGATGGGGAGGTTGTGCGGCAGGGTGGAATCTTTTGTAGTTTTGATCGGATCAAACAGAAATCGCTAAGCACAGCGACTGCTGCCCCCTCCCCTGTCTAAGCCACTGTCTTCAGTTAGATAAGTGTGCGTATATGTGTGTGCGAGTGTGTGTGAGTGTGTGGCATGTATATGCTTATGACAGTTTCAAGGACTACAGGTGACTGTGGTTGTGACTATGGCTGTGACTGTGACTGTGACTGCGTTGAAAAGCAACTACAACATTTGCCATTTGACAGAATCGTTTCAAGTGCCAGCAACAACAACGCCAACAACAACTACTAGTGTCAGCTCGGCATGTTGTTGTTGTTGCCATTACTTAGCCATGACCAGCGCACAAATTGCAAATCATTTGAAATGTTGGCCAATTATTTGCCACCATCTGAATTACATGGTCCAAAAAGTATTGCAGGCATTCGCAAGAGCCTAAACAAAGGGGGGCTTTCGGCTGGGCCGGGAGCGTAGGAGTTGCCACACTTTGGGCGGCCGGAGGCAGGAAAGAGGTGGACCAACCACATGACCAAACTAATTGCGTCTAAACAGCGTAACGCTGCTCTCGACCAGCTAATTAACATGCAACTGTTGCTGATACAGTTACAGCAGCAACAGCAACAACAATAAGAACAACAACAACAACGACATCAAGTCACACATTGCGCAAGCCGCAAAAACAGATTTTTACAGTCATCCGAAAAAAGCTGGAAAAAACAATTAAATGGGAAACTAATAAAAGCGGCAACCAAAAAAAGTACAAACAACAACAAACTATTTAAGAGCAACAACAACCACAACAACAACAAGTGCAGCAGTACACATGCAACACTTGCAACAACAACAACACCAACATTTTTCCACCGTCCACTTCCGGTGCGGTGCAGGGGCTTTTCCGCCTATTAAACACTTTTAATTCTTTTGTCGTGGACAAACAAGAAAAATAATTAAAGCATTTTGCTAAGAAGGTCCAACTAAGCAATACCCTGTGACAATTGCATAAGATGCGCACAGCAGCACAAACACATTGTCTTTTATTTTACTTTTTTTGTCTCCAAAGGAGACAACACTTATCACTTTTATAATGAAGTTTACTGTACAATCATTATTTTATATCTTGTTTGGTGCTCGCCCTTATTGTATGTATATAGCTTTGTTATAGTATATTTCGAATCCTGATTCTATGCTCAAATAATTAAAAAAAATGTATAGCCAAAAAATAAAGCTAAGTTCAAACTTGATCCGCTGTAAAAGTCCGTGAACTCATGGTATACCCATTGCTGAACTCGTTGCGCCCACAGGGTATACAACAAGCTGGCTGCAATTGCCCACCGCAGTTGGCCCGTTGCCTAGAAATGTGTGTTTGCGGCACTTGAAATTAACTGGAAAAGTAATAAAAAAAAGTTATGTAAATTGACATTTATGGCTAAAACGCGTCATCCCGAAACCTCTTGCCACTTGCCAATCCAAAGATTTCGGGATAATCCCAACTCAGCACAGCTCAGCGCAGTCCAGCCAATGCATTTCCATTTCCATTTCCATTTGCAGTTTCTCGTCGCACAGTCGTGGCAAAAATATTAGTCATAGCCCAGGTGGTGCGAGAGCAGCCAAAAGTTCACCCAATTCGTTGCTGTTGACAAGTGTTTGCTGAGCTGAAGTATGGCTTTTTCTGGGGTTTATCCCAGAGACAGTGGCGTATGCATTGTTTTTAGCGGGGTGCACAGACGGGCTTGAGAAGCAAGACAACTGTTCTGACGATGAGAGAAGAAGCCCTTCGGCACCCCTTTGCCAAGGCTGCCCTATGAATATTTGGGGCTGTTTTGAGGTCTTTGTTTTTATTGTTGTTTTTGTTATTGTTGTTCTTGCGACTGTTGTTGTTGTTGTTGTTGTTGTTGTTGTTGTTACCCAACCGACACGACAGCTGAAATGTGATTAACTAAACAATTGTAATTGGCAGTTGGCAAATGTAGCATAAGTCAAACAAAGAGTCTACTTAAAATACCAGGCCATATGCCTCATGCATATGGCATCGCTTGGAACCACACCACACCTCTTCCCCGAACCAACATTTCAAGCTCTTTCTTTTTGCATTCTGCTGCCCTGTGGATCTATCTTTGTCTCAGGTTCTGAAGTGCGATTCTCTTTTCAAGGCGGCGTCAGCAAATGACAGTTGTCAGTCGATCAGCTCTGCAGCAGCTGAGTAAGCCGAATTTTGCATACACTTATTCAAATGGCAATCATTTCTATATATGCATTTGGCTGGGAAGGGCAATCTTTGTATTTGGTATTTGGCTTGTTCTCAGAATGTTGTTAAAATTTCGGTAACAAAATGCTGCGACACTCTGTGCCAGGAAGGTCTCTGGTAACATTAGAGCTCTAGGGCACTCGATAACTCGACCAGCCGACCGTTTGGCGTCTGCCTCGTCGTCAGTTTTTCAAAAACTGCAATTTGATTTGGTGACACAGAAAGAAACGCTCAGAAAGCGCTGTCTTGACACTTCGCCGTGGCGTTTGGCTTTTTTTTGGGTTTTTTTTTTTTGGCTTTGGATATATGAGCTGACTTAGGGAGCTCAGCTGGACCGGTTTCTGGGGGCAACTTTCTGTGGAGTCAGGCACCAGGCAGCCAGTCAGGCAGTCAGCCTGGCAAAGCAGTCACTAAATGAGGTCGCTGAGTTAAAAGCTAAAAAGCGAAAGTTCAACACTTTGTTCTGGTCTCTTTTCCCTCTCTCCGCTCTCCACTCTTGGCTCTACGGTGCGTTTTAGGGTGTGCCAAATTAAAGACCCGTGCCGCAACGTCGTAACGGGGTATAGTTGGCTCTTGGATACACCTGTTATCGATCATTAGGCAACTTGCGTGACCAGCCGAAGTCCGAGTTCAAATAGGTTTCAATTGGCAACTGGGTAGCCTGCGGTTCCTCTGCGGTTCTACCAATGCGACAGAAACCGAATAGTGGACATTGGACAGTGGCGGTGCGGACAGTGGACTGTGGACAGCGGACAGGGGATAGACGAAACCCCTAAGTACCCTTAACAACATCCCAACACGAGCCAATGGCACTTTTTGGGGGCTGACGTTTCACTTTTCTTTATTGTTTTGTTGTTGTTTCGTTGTTTCTTTTTTATTTGCAATTCTTTGTGTTTTTTGCATCGCTTTTACATTCACTTCCGTTCTGACAACGTCGACTTCTTCCCATGTCGCTTCCTCCCCTGGTTTGTCATGACGGAATTGTGCCTAGTCAGCCCAGCCCGTGTCATCTGCTAACGTAATCGGCTAATCGGCCTCTGGCAAAAGTCTTTAACGACCCTCCGATCCGACTTATCATATGGAAGAATACCTGGAACTCATTTCAACTTCTAATTTGCAGTGCCATGTCGGGAGACAGCCCCAATTAGATTCAGCAGTCCTCCAGTTAAGCATCTAGAGCCGGCTACCAGAATGATTAAGTTTCGTTACAAGCGCAAGGAGCCGGGCAATCTAGTTGTCTCTCCTGGCCCAGTGGCCACAGGAAATCCAACAAACTCGCCCTGCGCTAATGCGATAGCGAATCTACTGCCACATGCGCTTGCTCAGGCTCATCCTCATCCTCACCCTCACCCACATCCGAATGCACACCCGCAGATACAGCTGATTAGCAACAACGGCACCCTGCCCAGGAGCAGCCCAAGGAAGCTCCTGCTCGAGGCTGGCGAGGGGGGTAGCCACAAGTCGGCCACATTAACCCGCCAGAGCAAGCAGCAACCGACGGTCAGTGCTTTGGCCAAGGTTTCCAGCAGCGTGGAGCTGGCGGTGCTGGGCTACAATAGCAACGCATTGACGAATGGAACCACCAATGGCACAGCAGAGCGAGATCGCTGCATCAATGCGGTCATTGTAAGTCAAGGAGAACCCAAATTGCAATGCTTTAATTTCAGCAAACAGTAAAATATGATTTGGAAACATACGCCTAACCTTCGATGCCTTTTCTTCCATCCATTTCATTCCAACAGGAACTATTTCAACAGCTGCAGACCAGCTCGGAGCCCGCATTATGTCCGGAACCGCTGCGTCGTGCCCTCGCCAGCGGCCCATTGGCTGGTCGCCGCTTTCCGCTCGGTTGTCTGGGCGATGCGGCGGAATGCTTTGAGCTGTTGCTGCATCGCGTTCACTCGCACATCTCGCCGGATGACGGCGATTCCTGCGAATCTCCGGCGTGCATTGCCCATCGACGCTTCGCCATGCGCGTCATCGAGCAGAGCGTCTGCAAATGTGGAGCCAATTCGGAACAGTTGCCCTTCACCCAGGTGAGTTGAACTCAAAGTATGGTTGCGACCAGCACCTAGCACCTAGCACCTAGCAGCTTCCTCAGAGCGTAGGCCGTGAAAAGACAGTCCTGAGTCAGTCGCTTATTCTGGTTTAAGAGCTCGCGGGCTCCATTGCTGACGTACTTCGAGTCGCCCAAGCGACTTGAGCTTGGCGCGTGGGCTTGGAGCACCTGCAATCCCCAGCTGGGCAGCTGCCAAATGCTGATATTTAAGTACGCAACTATTGGCACTGGCGCCCCAGCTGGGACCGTTACAAACGGGTTTCCAGCTGAACATGAACGTGAACATGAACATGAAACTGCACTTGGACGCTTGTGGCGAAGTGGCTCAACGTGTTCTGGCACACCCACAAGGCATGCATTGGAGGCGTCGTGCTATTCAGAATCACGCAATACTCTTCTAATTCCCGTTCGTTTCTTTTCGCAGATGGTGCACTATGTCTCCGCCTCGGCGCTGACCTCGCAGAAGAGTCTCGCACTGCAGAACCACCAGCAGCTGAGCTTCGGCCAGCTCTTGCGCGCCGCCGGCAACATGGGCGACATACGCGATTGTCCGGTAAGTGTGAAGCGAAAACCCCTTTGGAAATTTTGCAACCTGACCTAACCACTGCTCTTCCCCTCAGAACACATGTGGTGCCAAGATCGGCATTTGCCGTGCGCTTCTCAATCGCCCAGATGTCGTTTCGATTGGCATTGTTTGGGACTCGGAGCGCCCTGCCGCGGATCAAGTGCACGCCGTGCTCAAAGCTATCGGCACCAGCCTCCGTCTGGCGGATGTTTTTCATCAGGTCAGCGAACAGCGTTGGGCACAACAGGCCCAACATGAGCTGGTCGGCATCGTCTCCTACTACGGCAAGCATTACACGACCTTCTTCTTTCACACGAAGCTCAAGGTCTGGGTCTACTTCGATGATGCCAATGTGAAGGAGGTTGGACCCAGCTGGGAGGGTGTCGTCGACAAGTGCAGTCGAGGTCGTTACCAGCCCCTGCTGCTTCTCTACGCAGTGCCTCAGCCGCCAAGCAATGCATCCGCGGCTGGCTCTTGTGGCATGGAGGTACCCATGGTGCGACGTGCCGTTACGCCCAGCCCTGAGAAGCCCAACCTGGGCAATACGAGACGCGCCATAACGCCCACTCCCATGCCTTTGCGAGCGCCCATTAACGACTATCAGAACTTGAGCGTTATACAGAAGAATATATTCCCTGTGCCGGTTCCGGCTGCAGCTCCCGCCGTGGGCAACGACGAGACGGACGCCTACATCAGCCGCAAGACCGTCGAGCATGTGCTCAGCGCTCAGTACCAGAACCTGAGTGTCATTCAGGATAAAATTGCCACCGGCAACGGGTCGGTGGACAAGGAGGGCGGCTTCCTTAACCGTAAACCCATCGAGGCCATGCTGAGCGCCCAGCTGGCTCGTCGCCAGCATCTGCAACTGCAGCGCAGCCACAGTGCTGAGTCCAGCTCGGGACATGGCAGTGGCGCCTCCAACGGCAGCTCACCACCGTCCAGCGATGGGTTGACCATACCGGAGCATCTTAATCAGCCCCGACGACGTGACTCGGGCAACTGGTCGGGAGACCGCAACAGCGCCAGCTCAGCCAGCTCGACCACGCTGGATAACCCCTATCTGTACATGGTGGCCAAGCGGGGCGTGGCTGCAGTGCCGCAAAGTCCCACACGACATGGTCACGGCCTACCCTATGATGCGGGCTACGACTCTTTCTCATTAAGTTCGACGGACTCGTATCCGCCGAAGCACGCGCTCAACCCGCAGCTGGCGAAAATACCAGAGGCTGGTGCAGGAGCGGGTGGTGCGCCAATAGCAGCTCCCTCAAGCCATGGCCTGGCTCTTTCTGGAGACTGTGAAAAGCTGTGCCATGAGGCTGATCAGCTGCTGGAAAAGTCGCGTTTAGTGGAAGAATCGCACGATCTGGAGACGGCGCTTGTTCTATGCAACGCAGCAGCTGGCAGAGCCCGGGCTGCCATGGATGCACCCTACAGCAATCCGCACACGATGACATTTGCTCGGATGAAGCACAACACGTGCGTGATGCGGGCCAGAAGCCTGCATCGGCGGATACTCGTTGAGAAGGGAGCCGAAAGCGAGGCCATGCCAGAGCTGAAGCACATGCGGGAGGGCAGCAACAGCAGCGTGAAGCACATGCGACAGAACAGCAAGGACAGGACCCTGGATAAGTTGGAGAAGCTCGAACACGCCGCAGGATCAGCAGCTAACGGCAGCACCAACGCCTCGGTGGCCAAGAGCATCGAGATCTATGCGACGCTTCCAAAGCGCAAGAGCCCGCTGAAGGCGGCGCTCACCGGAGGCGCCGATGACAACGCTATTGAGTACGAACAACAACATCTAAGCGTCAGCAACAACAACAACAGCAGCAACAATAATCAGGCGAAGCCCGAGCGCGAAAGCCGTTCACTGTTTGGGCGCAGAGATAAGGATAAGGATAAGGATAAGGAGAAAGGAGGACGGAGTCGCAGCGAGGACCGCAATAAGCTGACACGCGAATTCTCCCTGACGGAGACGTTACTTGTCAATGCGAAGGACACACTGAAGAAGCACAAAGAGGACAAGGACGAGAAAAAGGAGAAGGACAAAAGCGGCAAGAAGCAGCACAAAATACGACGCAAACTGTTAATGGGCGGCCTAATCCGACGCAAGAACCGCTCCATGCCCGATCTCACCGAGGCTGCAGCGGATGATGCCGCCAGCTCTAGCCCCAGCCATGCCCATGCCCATGCACCAGTTGCACCGCTCACCACTTCAGTGGATGACAGCGCAGTTGGCCTGCATCACGCCTACAACGCCCTGGCACTAAGCGGATACATTTCCGAGGGACACTTCGATAGCAACAGCAGCAACAGCGGCACAGTAAGCGGCACCTCCCAAAGCAGCGCCAATCCGAACCTCGAGCGCAGCAAACTAATGCGAAAGAGCTTCCACGGCAGTGGCAGACAGCTGACAATGGTGCCCAAGGTAGCACCACCACCGCCCATGCGCACCAGCTCTACACTAACACCACAGCAGCAACAACAGCAGCAATTCCATCACGAGGCCAATTTGTCGAACATCTCCGCGATGAGCTCAAACACTTCCATAAGTGAGGACTCCTGCCAGACTATCATAACCACCTGCGCCCAGGTGCATTCCGAGCAGAGTCCCTTAAAAGATCTACAGCTGTTGACGCCATATGATGAGTTGCCGTTGCCGCCACCATTGGAACTGCCACCTTATCCAAGCCCACCGCAGTCCGTGTGCCACTCACGACAGGCCAGCGAGGACTTCCCACCGCCACCACCACCAGAAATTGATCTGGAACCTCTAAATCAGCAGCTCAGCCATCTGCACGCCTTGGAGGCAGCCAGCAAGCAGCAGCGCCAGCAACTAGACTCGCTGGAGGGCACCACCAGCATCTTGGCACAGCTGCAGCAGCGACAACATTTGCTGAAGCTACGCAAGGAGCAGGCCACGCCCATACCCATGACAATGGCTCAAGCCAAGTCAAACGATCTCAGAGCCATGCAACAACAGGCTGCATCGGCCAGCAGCGTGCGCGATCTCGCTCATCGCTTTGAGCAGACCAACAGCAACGGCACCAGCAGCAACAACAACAGCAACAGCAACATGCGTTCCTACGCCTCACAGGAGTTGCTCAACCCAAATTCCAGCACCGGCAGCACCTTGGTATTGCCGCTGCGCACTCAGATGAACGGCCTGCCCAATGGCAAAGCCATGGATTCGGGTACCGACGAGGTGGATTGTGCGCCAGCTGTGCGTCTGCACCACCATTTACTGCCCAAGCCCAAGTACGAGATGTCCCAATCGCAAATAGCCGAGGAAATACGCGAAGTGGAGCTACTCAATTCGATGGTGCAACAAACACTTAACCAGAGCAATCTGGCCGCAGCGGCAGCACCACCGAAGCGTGTTAAAAAGAAGAGCGTCTCATTCTGCGACCAGGTTATATTGGTTGCCACCGCCGGCAACGAGGAGGATGACGACTTTATACCCAATCCCATATTAGAACGCGTCCTGCGCACCGCACAGCATCCCAACGAGAAGGTCACCGCGCAGCTGATACAGCAGCAGCAACAGAATATGCTGCGGCTGCAGACAGAAGCGCAACCACGACAGCAGCAACCGCCGCAGCAGCCACCGCAGCAACCACAGCAGCAGCAGCTGCAACAACAGCCCCAGCAGCAGCAACAACAGCCCCAGCAGCAGCAACAACAGCCATCGCCCATGCTGGGCAGGCCGGATATGCAACGTTATGTGCAACGGCAGCAACAGTTGCTGCAGCAGCAACAACAACAGGAACTGTACCGCCTGCAGCAGCAGCAACAACTGCAGCACCAACAGCAACAGCTGCAGCAACGCACCAGCATGAGTGGCATAGCTAATATGGCCAACGGCCAGCAACATCTACAATCGCTGGCAACACAACAGCAGCAACAGCAACAACTAGATGCACAATACAACAGCATGCCGCGTTCACTGCCACATGCAGCACATCAGCTGCCACAAAGCTATTCAGTTCAGCTTCAAAAACATCAACAACAGCAACAGCAACAACAGCAGCAACAGCAGCAGCAACTCAGCCTTGCCTACTTCAGCAATGGCAATGTTGCAGCTAGCTTGCAACACTCCGAACAGCCTATGCCCTCGCCATATCAGCGTGTGCCCGTGCCACACGGATATCAACAAGCAGCGCCCTACTATGCACCACATCAGCAGCAGCAGCAACAACAGCAGCATCAAATGCTACATGCCAAGCCGCCTCAAAAGAAGGTCAGCTTTGAGCCGGGCACCAAAGGGGAGACGGAGAGCCTGCCACCACCACCGCCACCACCGCAATCCAAGCTGGCGCTGCAGAATGGCCTACCGGAGTTGGCGACGGCAACGTCCGCATCCGGCATCACAGCCATACCCACCCGCGTCTACAACAATGCCATTGTGAAGGCTTCCGCCAAAGCGGTGGAATGCCAATTGTGCCGCAAGCGGCACGTCATTGCCCCCGCCGCCTACTGCACCAACTGCGAGTATTATCTGCAGATGCTGAACCAGCGCAGATGATGAGACGATGGGACAGCTGGGACAGAGGATACCCCTAACCAGAGTGATTTCGAATTTTAGCTGCAGACTTAGTCTATTTGATAAGTGGAACTGATAATCTCAAGCAATGCTGCCACGCCCAAAATCGCCTTAGATTGTTATCGTTAGAGTGTACATAGCTGAAGTTTAAGATCCGACCGAGTTGCAATCGTAGCCAATATAAGCCACAAAATGGATGGATGGATGGTTGAATGGATGAATGAATGGATGACTGCGTAAGCCTGCGGGTGCCTCGTCTCATGGGCGGTGAATGGGGGCAACAGTCCCTTTATGGTTCCACATAAGATGTTCAAACTGTGCCACGCCTCACAATCACACTCACGCCTACACACGCTCACACACCCACATACACCCACGCCCACTCGCCCTCACGCACACATCTACATATATATACTTGCCTATATACATATTCTAACGCTTGTCGCTCCTCACGATCCTAACGAACATCGACATCGACATCAAACCCCATTAAACTTCATTCAGCCTGGCTTCCGCAACACCCATCTATACTAATTTTTTAATTCCGACATCGTAACAATGTTTTATTATTCATTTATCGACTTTTATATTTTTGTTTAAATTCTCTAATTTTAAGTCAACATTTTTTTTACTAGTTCGTAGACAAGTTTGAAACTCAGCCGCTGAGCTTCCGCCGTCGGGCAGTTGTCGAACGACGCCCGGAAATGTTTTTTTTTTACTTTATTATTATTATTATTATTATTATTATTACTATTACTATTATCATTATAAACATTTAAGCATTTATTTTATATATTGTGTACTTAATAAGCATTTAATTTTCAGCATATTTTTTTTTTTTTTGATGCATTTCACATTTTTTTTCGAATATTTTTATTATATATTTAATAGAGCTTAAGATGTTTTTATATATATTTTATAACGATTTTTCTAAGATTTCTCATTACAGAAAACACAGAATATGCACAAAAGATGCGAGAAAATATATAAAACAAGTGGTAAAAACATATTTTAATACAAAAATAAACGGAAATAAAAATATACAAAAACCGTCTTTTTCTATGGGGGTTTTAATGGCCGAAGTGGGGCTTAATTTTCAGATAAATCCTCATCATCCCAGCCCTCCGCGCTGATAAAGTCACGCGCAGCAAAACTATATACCTCCTAGAGAGGAGAATTTTAAGTTGAAACTTCTCCTTAAACTTCATAAATGTCTGAAATGAACCCTATTTGCTTAGTGTAAATAACTTTTAATAATATCCCCCAAAAAATCGTAAATGATTAGCTTAAGTAGCCTATATAGTCAGATTTGCCAGCATGCTCTTACATTTTTATATCTTACAAAAAAGAAAGGAATTCTAATTTAAAATCCCAGTCGAAGTACCAGGCGAGCAGAACCCATCGGTAGGTCACTAAAGCGAGGCAAAAAAATTGTGTAGCCTACTTCTAAATGCCGAGGAAATTTTTTTTTTTTTTTTTTTTTTTTTTTTTTTTTCAATAAAATTCAATTACTGACGCCAACAAGGTCGAGGCTAGAGCCTCCCTTGGGGGAATCATGAGACTGTACGCAGCCGATTCCGACT
>JBANCY010000355.1:0-38538 GCA_037040045.1 Phorticella flavipennis | reverse complement strand
GTCAATACTGTCTGTCCGCAGACACTGCCGCCGAGCAAAGTAAACTTTTGTCTAAGGTAAACTAATTATTGTTTATGCCTAAACTTCATTCAATTCCCTGTCGCCAGCATTCTACACCCATTTGGCTGCGACGCAGTAAACAAGTCAATTAGTGCGAAAAAAGCGTAAAAGCTTGAAATTTAATACCGCAGGATTGGCTTTCACATTGGCATAAACAATTGTTCAGTGGAAAAGTTCTGGCCCGGACAGTGCCAAGCACCAAGCACGTACCACACACACACACAAACACACACGCCTGTCTATATGTATGTGTGCATATATGTATTCGCTTGGAGCCCAAAAAGCTGCTGCAGCTCTCAGCTGTTTTCAACAGAGTCAGACATATGCATTCGTCTGTCTGCGCGTGCGACAGAGAGCGCAGCTGGGTGCTCTCGCTCATGCAAGATATATGAGTGTGACCTGCGCAAGGTTGCCACATTTGGGCAAAAGTACAATAGCGCATAATGAGCTGAGCTCTTTTGCTTTGCCTTCCTCTTTTTTCTTTTTGCATATTTAAATGCACTTTTGCCTGGCTTTGTTCCAGCAACAAAAAAAAAAAAACAGTTTGGCAACGCCAACAGCGCTACACACACAAACACACACACACACAGGCATACGCACACACACAAGCAAAAATGTCAACAAAGAAAAAGGCGTTAGGGTTGTCAGATTTTCTGCAGCAAACAAACAGCGCCAGTTTATGCTTAATTCAAGCCAAATATTAACACTGTTAGAAAACATACTAAATTTAAGCTGGTCACACGGCAAAGTTGAGCTTTTTTGGCCTGCTTTCGGCCTCTGGGCGCAGTTGCTTCTGGTTTTCGCAGAAGCATTGCCAACCCTAGGTCTAGGTTTTTTCTTCAGCTTGTTACATGGACCACACGGAAAATGGCGGCGCCTTTTACACACACACACACACACACACACACAACACACAGAGAGAGCTCAAGAGATACATCTATGCATTTTTTGTACCTTTAATAATATTCACTGAGGTGCTCGCTGCTGTTGCCGTTGGAGTTGCTGATGCTGCGATTTCGACCCTGGACGATGCCGCTTTGTCTGTTGCTTCGATAACTCTGTTATTTTTCTGTTTCTCTTCTTTTTGTCGTCAACGTCGTCCAGCGGCCGCAGGAGAGAGCGAGAGAGCGACAGCGTAAGAGCGTAAGAGAGACGCACACACAACACACACGCACACACTCGACGCACGGCTGAGAACCAAGCGTACGCGCGGGGCACAGGGCTTGTTTTCGGTGCGGGGCGGCTGGCTGGCTGGCTTTATGTCCAAATCCAAATATCACAGTTGTAGCCGCAGCAGAACATCGTCGGACGTACTTTGGCTTGGGCTCTTCTGGTGTGGTCGCAGTCGTGGTAGTCGTTCACGGCTTTGCCAGTTCATTTTCACGTTATTCTTTCCACGCCGCAGCCGTTCTTCTGTGTCTCCCTCCTCCCCACACACACACCACGCCTTCTCCTTCCTGCCCGCCTGCCTGCTGCTTCACCTGGAGTGCTGAGTGTTGTTGTAGTTGTTGTTGTAGATGACGAGAGACTCGACTCGGCCAGCCCAGCCAGTAGCTAAACGCACGTACACACACACACGGTCACACATACACACACGCACGGCCGCACAGACACCAGCGCACACTCACACTCACACATCCACATGCATATGCATATGTAGATACATATATTCCTTCGCGACGACGACGACGTGCGTGCGTATGTGTATATGTATGTGCTATGTGTGTATGTGTGTCGGTGTGTGCCTTCTTTTTCTTCTACTTTGCATTAACGCGACGTCTCATTTTCTCATGCTTCTTTCTTTGCTTCCTTCCTTCTTTTCCTTCGCACGACGTTTCCGATTCACGCGATTTTCCTTTTCCAGTTTATTCTACAATCACAATTACAATTGCACAGCGGCTGTTGAAAAAAAAAAACACGCACACGAGCAAGGAATCCTTTTTAATATACTTTTCCGCGTTACAGTTCTCCGCGATTCCGTTTTTTTCGCATTTTATGTAGCGATCTGTGTGACCGTCGCTCGCGAGTCGCAAGAATGCCCAAGACTCCCTTAGAAAATATACCAAAACATACCGTTTGAAGAAGAATGCGCAATTAATACCAATACGCGTGGGACTTGTGGTATATACTAAAAAATAAATGTGTTTTATGCATAAAAACATATAACTTACTGCAACTGCGAGAAGCCTTTAAGCTAATTCGCTGGTTTGTTACAAGCACCGATAAATTAAAGCAATTTTTAGTAATATTGTACTTTTAGGTATTTTCGGTTGAGCTGCGTTTTTAAATAATTCTAATAATGACAAAGGTTTCTAAAGAAAAAAAAGCAGATTGTGACTCAAAAAACATATCATCATTATGCTTGACATAACGGTAGCATTAAAAAATGTCGATAATAAAGCAGTATGCTAGTTGACATATTACAAATATCGATAAAAAAATATACTACATGTTAAGTTTGGCATGTTAACTGCATAATGAATTGTAAAAAAATAGGAACAAGCTTAAAGTAAATTCCCTCATCGTACACAACACAAGTTGCTGTTTCCTTATTTATTCATAATTTTTTACCTTCAATTTATCGGTAACATTTATCTAAAAATGTAACATCGGCATTAGCCGTTAAAAACAGTGCAGCGGCTGAATTTAACAGCTGTTAGCTTAAAAATTTATAAAATTACGCAAAATTTTTGTCTCAGTTTAACCATTTTGTGAATTAAATTCTAGTTTATTTGCACAGCTTTGTCTATTAAATTATGAAATATTGGTTTTAAGGTTAATATCGAAAATCTGGCAGCGCTACTGTTAACAGACTTCTGTTAAAATCATCTGTTAGTGTTAATCAACCCAAACAAATAAATGCGAAGCGCTTGCAAAGTTGTTTTAAGTCAAATTTTGTTGTCACGATTTTGTTGTCTTTTAACCGAGTTTGTTTTTATGTTACGCCTGGCGAATTTGGTGGCTGTTTGTAAGGAACTGGAATTGAGACGCTAGTTGCAGCGTCGGGGGCGCAACCAAATGCATCATGTGGCTCGGCCGGTTTGTTATTGCCGCCAGCTGCATCCACGTGCTGATTGCCAGCAATCACTGGGTGCTCAAGGATGATCGCATTGTCCAGAAACTGGACTCGCCCTTCTTTATGCGGGAGCCACAGAATCTGATCGCATTCCTGGAGCAAATACGCTACAATGAGTATGTGGAGCGCAGCTATCTGGAGCTGCTGCGTAAACGGGAACAGATTGTGGAGCATCTGCGCTTCTCAATGCGCTTTGGTGAGGATTTGGCGGAGCAGGCCAAATGTGCCATGGACTATTATCTGCTCGAGAAGCGCATGTCATACTTGAAGATAACGCCGGATCAGCTAAAGCGCATCAATTTGCCGGAACAGCGCGATCAGCCATTGCAGACGAAGAGTGATCGCAGTCTGGAGCCCATTTGCAGCAACTTCTATGAGCTGAGCGTAGGCCCAGCCACGTACGATCACCTGGAGAGCTTTCAGCCGGACGTGCTGGAAACGGCGTATGTGGACCGCGAGCATGATACGAACATTGGCACCGCCACGGTCGAACTGACGCGTCGCTTTGCACTGGAGGGACTGCAGCGTCAGCCAGACTCCTGGAAATTCCATACGCTGAGCTCCTACTACTGGCGTATGCGTGGCAATGCTCTGCATGCCTTGCGCTGTGCACGTTTGGCTGCCATGCTGGCACCGCCGGAGCACAAGGATATACCGCTGCTTAGTCTGGGCACCATACTCTTTCGCATGGGCCGGCTGGCGGATGCGGATCTTATGCTTAGTGCCGCAGTGGAGCATGCGCCAATGGTGGCCGAAAACCATGTGGTGCTGGCCTCCGCGCTGGCCATGAAACATGACTTTAATCGTTCCCAGCAGCATTTCGATGAAGCCGAGCGCCTTGATCCCAGCACCTTACCGCGCACGCAGCAGGTGCGCAACTTCATAAGCTGCCTGGAGAATCTGACCAAGAAGACATCCAAAATGTACAGCTACGTGAAGTATATGAAGAACGAAGTGAAGGAGTTCAAAAAGCTCAAATATCACATTTCCCAGAACCACGAGCGGCTCATACAACAGCAGCTGCCCCTGGGCGCACGCCGCTTCCTGGACTCGCGTGCCAACAGCGAGGATCTGCACAAACGCGGACAGTATTGCAGCACGCGTACGCCCAATGGTTCGGACGAGCCCGTGCTCTTCTGCGACTTTTACTCCGATATGCAGATGCGTCTCGAGAGCAAGGACATTGACATCGACGTGCTCGAACGTGACCTCATGGCCAACACCGAGAGCGTCATACGGCAGGTGTCCACCGAGATACGCAAGCAGTTCAATCTGGAGCAGCTGAAGGCCGCCAAGGCCCAGATGCCGGCCAAGGCCAGCAAATCCACGTAGACCCATGTCGGACGGACAGAAAAATACATTCCAAACCAAATAATATTATTGTGTCACAAACTGTGCGATTCTAATTTATGTTCTAATCTATAATCTGCCAAACGTACACTATATAAATATATATACTATATATGTATTTGTATATCTACCCGTAATACTTAACTAACTTTACAAATAGTTATAGAGACGCTAGGCCTAGATGATATTATATGTATACCTTGTGTAGCTAAGTTAAGAATCATTTCCATATGTGTTTCCTCAAGTTTTTTTTATAATCTGTTCGATCTGTTATGTATTAACTAAATGACGGTTGTATTCCCTGTGAAACTGAAAAGAAATCGAGAACAGATCTTAAGTAATGCATTCACCTTAAACACCATACGATTTTAAGTTCACTTTAAAAATTATTAGAAAAATACATTTTAATCCAATTGCGAGTAAATATATATTTTTTGTATAATATGCATACTGAGGATTTATAGGAATATTGGGGAATTCCTTCAAAATCCCTAGAATTCTTGTTTGTAAGCTTGTAATACGTAGAGGCGTTCTTAATGTAAACTTGAAGATATGATAGAAAACTAAGTTGTCAAAGTGGATTTTCGGGGTTCAACGATGTATAAAACAAGATATACTACATTTTGTTTTGTGTATAAAGAGTAGACTGGGGGCTCTATAGAACTTTTTGAGCCTTCCAATCACGATTTTTATAATCTTGACATTCATTTTTTCCTGAAACTTGTAATATATGGAGAAAAGACAACGTAGAACCTCCAAAAAGCTCAGCTCGAAAAATTTGTGTAGCGCAAAAGGGTTCTATATCTATATCTGGTCTTGAAGACTGAAAACCAAGTTATTAAAGTTGGTTTTTGAGGTTTATCAATGCATAATGTAGTAGTAACTGGGCCACTATTGGAATTTTGGAGAATTCCTTCAAGATCCAATGATGGTTTTATGTAGAAAATAGTTTTGTTCTGAAACTTGTAATACTTGGAGGAACCACATCGTAGAACTCCAAGAGGCTCAGTTCGATAAGATTCTTAGAATATAAAAAGCGTTCAGTATCTAAATCTGGAGTTGAATATAGAAAAATACGTTATCAGAGTCGGTTTTCCTCGGTTTATTGTTGCATAATATAATATATAATTTCTACTTTATGTGCGAAATGAGTGAGTAAGGTTCTATAGGAATTATAGAGACTTCCTTTAAAATCCAATGATGATTTTTATACTTATTATATGGCCACAACAACCCTATGGGATCACAGCCTGAAGCACTATTTTGGTATCCACTGGTCCACCGAGGCCCCAACTGAATCTCATTACTTTTTACTATACCTTCTGATTAGTAATGAATATGACTAGAGCCTATCTGGAGTGGAAAATGAAAGAGAAGGCAAGAAAGAGTGCGATAGAGACAAAGTCATATAAGATTGTCAGTTAAGATTCGGCTTCTATATAGACATGATATGGGCCTAAAAATATCTCTCTGATTTCCTCAAGCTTTGAAGGCAAACAAGGCACAGACTTTGTTTAACAAAGAGTTATAAATGTATTCACAGTATTAGCGAAAGGAGAATTAACACAGTTCGTACAATCAGGCGATAAGCATTCTATATATACACACACGTCTATATATATATATATATATACATATATACATATCTGCCTCGTCTGTCAGTTCACCAGACAATCTCTTGTGATTCCAGCGCCTGCAGCACTTCACCCAGACTCTTGTAGGTGTGTCTGATTGCCTCGCTGTCCTTTAGTTTGGGATCTGGTTGTGGCTGAACCAGCAGACTGCTCCAGCCGCTGTTGCGGGCACCCACATAGTCCATGTCGTATTTGTTGCCAATGTGCAGTGCCTGGTCCGGGCAAATCTCGAGACGCTTTACGGGTATTTCGAATATGCCGGCGTCTGGTTTCATAACGCCCGCCTCGTAGGAGGTCAGCACGAAGTCGAACATATTGTCAAAGGCCATGGCGTGGAGCACCTGCTGCAGCGAGTCGTCGAAGTTGGATATGATGCCCACACACTTGCCCGCCTTACGGACGCTCTGGACCAATTCGGCGGCGCATTGGACATGCGTCCAGCAGGCGTTGGTGCGGAATTTGACTAGTAATTCTTCGGAGAGTGCATCCAGCTTGGCCTTGGGTATGTTGGCGTCCACGGAGCTGAATGTCTTGAACACCAGTTGGCGCCACCAGGTTTGCCAGCCCACGGTGTCGCGTCCGAAATTTGAATGCTCTTTGCTCATCAATTTGAATTGTTGCCTGAAGCAGCGCTCCAGTTGGGCCTTGTCCACGCCGGTGACGCCGCAGGCCTCGGCTGTCTGTACATACTGCCCCATGGGATCATTGAGATGCAGCAACGTATCCGTTACGTCAAAGGTAACGAGCCGGAAACGTTGCAAATTTCGCACAAATTGTGCGGTCAACGGCATTCTGGTACACAATGATTGCGCCTATCGAGCAACTGACGATTATTGCTATTGAAATTTCGCTAGCAATCGATAAATTGTAGAAAGTTATTGTTTACATAAGCAAAAAAAGCTGGACTATGCCATGCATAAAGACTTAAAAAATGATGTATATAATTCAGCTTTTTACCAACATATTCTTGGTTTAATTTTTAAATTTATTGCAATTCGCTCAATTCGATTTCGATAACCTTAAAAACTCTAAAACTATTGTGGAAATTGTTATAAAGCCATAATAACCCTATAAGGTCATAGTCTAAAGCACTATTTGACTTTATTTCTACGTAGGTGGATTCCAAATCCTAAGCCACAACCTAGTTTTTCTAGGGGACCCCCCTAAGTACATGAGTGAGACTCGAACCCACAGCTCTTGTTTGGTTGGCCATGCGCTATCCACTGGCCCACCGAGGCCCCCTAAGAAATGAACAACAATTTTTACTTATAATATCATTTATGCAATTTTCTTATTGTATATTTTGCTTGCCTTGGCGTAGGCAGCGTACCATCCCTCGACTGGTGTTACCGTATTAAGAAAATACCAATTTGGCATACGGTTGCGCTTTCACAGCCTGGTAACACTTTGTTTGTAAAACTGCAATATCATTAGATCGACTGGGTTTTATTTAGCAAAGAATTTGTTTATAATTTATTAAAAGAGTTGCACAAGAACCTTCAAAATGACCGTAACTGCTACACCTTCGACAGAGAGCATACGCGAGAAGGCGTTATCCGACTACAGAAAGAAGTTGCTGGAGCACAAGGAAGTCGAGGGACGACTCAAAGAGAGTGCGTTGGGATTTTTTTTGCCGCTTGGCAAAAGTTAAGAAAACTTAATTTCAACAACAAATTCTTGCATTTTAGAACGCGAGGAAATCAAGGAGCTAACCAAGGCTTATGACAAATCCGAAAATGATCTGAAAGCGCTGCAGAGTGTGGGTCAAATTGTGGGCGAGGTGCTGAAGCAGTTGACCGAGGACAAATGTGAGCTTTATCTTTTATAAACGATTATGGGAATGCTTAATAATATTGAAACTTCAGTCATTGTCAAGGCTACCAATGGTCCGCGCTATGTGGTCGGCTGCCGCCGCCAGCTGGACAAGGCCAAGTTGAAGTCGGGCACTCGTGTTGCCCTGGACATGACCACGTTGACCATCATGCGTTATTTGCCCCGCGAAGTGGATCCCCTGGTTTATAACATGTCCCATGAGGATCCTGGCGATGTTACCTATTCGGCCATTGGCGGTCTGACTGAGCAGATTCGTGAGCTGCGTGAGGTCATTGAGCTGCCGCTCTTGAATCCGGAGTTGTTCCTGCGCGTTGGCATTACACCACCCAAGGGTTGCCTGCTGTACGGCCCTCCCGGTACAGGCAAAACACTGCTAGCCCGCGCCGTAGCCTCGCAGCTGGATGCCAACTTCCTCAAAGTGGTCTCCTCGGCCATTGTGGACAAGTACATTGGCGAGAGCGCGCGTTTGATTCGCGAAATGTTCAACTATGCCCGGGATCATCAGCCCTGCATTATATTCATGGATGAAATCGATGCTATTGGTGGTCGTCGTTTTTCGGAGGGCACATCCGCAGATCGTGAGATACAGCGCACATTGATGGAGCTGCTCAATCAAATGGACGGCTTCGATTCACTGGGTCAGGTGAAAATGATTATGGCCACCAATCGACCCGATACACTGGATCCCGCGCTATTGCGTCCCGGTCGTTTGGATCGTAAAATTGAAATTCCTTTGCCCAACGAACAGGCACGGTTAGTACTGCGCTACAAGTATACCCTATAAGCAATGATTCTTAAGCTATCCTCTACTTTTTAGACTGGAGATTCTCAAGATTCATGCGCTGAAGATAGCCAAGCATGGCGAAATTGATTATGAGGCCATCGTCAAGCTTTCCGATAATTTCAATGGCGCCGATTTGCGAAATGTCTGCACAGAGGCAGGCCTCTTTGCCATCAGGTATGCACCTCTTGCCCTTACCAGGGAGTATATCAATCTAATAAACTGTTCTGTTTTAAAGGGCGGAACGTGAATATGTCATACAGGAGGACTTCATGAAGGCCGTGCGCAAGGTGTCCGACAACAAGAAACTCGAGAGCAAATTGGATTATAAACCAGTTTAAGTTACAGCTTCAAATGAAATCTAATTATAATTAAATACAATACTATGTCTACTAACTGTATAATCCAACTGGCGTTTGATATAAACAATTACCAACCATATGTCTAAGCATGATTCATAATGGTCAAATAGAGCCCTTCTTTTCAAATGTATACACAATTGTTCCACAAATGACATTTTCCAGCTCTGAGGGAACAAGATAGAGTCCACTCGACTACCGTATACCTTGATCCCAGTCGAAGATTATAGTATAGCGTTACTTTCCCATAATACCGCCAGTTTCCGGCTATTTCGCAGTCTTATAATTTCGGTGTTTTTAATTCGATTATTCTGAAATTTTCATGATTGCTTTATAACATAGTCTTTAATATATATTCTTAAATTCAAATCGAATATGATAAGGATTGTAGAAAGTGTAAGCACTCATTCAATTTAGGGGTACCAAATTTGGATGTCACTTTCAACATAAAGTCTATAAGCACCTAAATACTAAATTTCGCAACTCTTGCATAAAAATTGTAGCTGCTAGATTCATTTCGTTACTTTCCGGTGACATGGAGGACTGTATCAAATTTTTGGGAAATTCCATTCTCCAGTTTCTATTTAGAACTCTATATACCATGCTGATTAAGGAAAAAAATACTCTATGGGCTCTGCCACGCCTCCTTCTGCCTGTTACATACATTCCCATAAAACTGTTATACCCTTATTTCCCATTTCTCAAATGGGATCAGGGTATAAAAATGCATTAAATTTGAGCCTAACTTGTAGTTTTATCAAAATATATTTATTCAGGTCTCCCCGTACATTAAATGTATATTGTCTACGGTCTCCCATATTGTCGTCTCCATATAAAATATATAATTTCTAAGCATTCTTCTGCTGTTGGTCCTCGATGCGGCGCTTTTTACGCTCCAGATATTCGCTGACATTGTCGTAGCGCTTCTTGAACCACACGGAGACATCGTCCGCCACGCATGTTTGTTCCGCAAAGTTCTCCAGCACCATGTCCAGCCAATGCTCCGGCACGGAGTTGCTCTCCTCACCGTCCTGCACATTGAAGACACGCAACGTAAGACGCTGATCCAATACGCCCGTAACATAAATGCGATCGTCCACCAAGGTGAAATTGGTGATGTTCCAGTTGCCCACATCGGCCCGAATCATGCTCCGACATTTGGCAGACCATTTTTTGGTCTCACCCTCCAGCAGCTCCACGTCGTAGAGACCAAAGGCATCCTCGTGGTCGTAGAAGAATACCGCAAACAGAAACTGCTTACCCGGTTGTAGTTCCTGCATTTCCATGCGCAGAACAGGCGCGGGCAGTTCACAGCTCAACAGCTCTTCGCCAGTCAGAAAATTCCACATGCGTAGCGTTTTGTCGCCGGATATGGATGCCAAATCACCGTTGGGCATAAGACACAGTTCGGAGACGAACTCCTTATGGCCTAGGCAATAGCACTTAATGTCATGTGTATCCGGGTAGTTGGTCACGCGAATTTTGTCATCCCGATCGCAGGTGATGATGTGCTTCTGATCCTCCGTCCACTTGATGTCGTAAACAATGCTCAGATGGCCCAGGAGCAGCCGCGCCGGTGCCTCCAGATCCACGCAATCGAATTGATAGCAATCGCCGGTTTTGTCCGTGACCAGCAAAGACGTCGAGTCCGCCGCAAAGGTAAGCGCATTGGAGGCACGCGACATGGCACGCACCGATACAAGCTGGGCATGCTCCGGCCGGCTCTTATAAATGAGCAGTGCCTTTTGGCCCGAGGTTGTGACAGCAATTAGGGTACGATCCGGTGAATAGGCCACATTTTGTATGCTGACCTCGTTGTTGGTGCCACCATTCTTGACATCTTGCTTTTCCTCCTCCTTGGCATCGGAGCTGCTGGGTTTGAGACCGCAGGTCTTGAGATCTGTGGCCAGCTCGATGCTCTTGAAGATTTGCAGGTCATGGGGATTCAGAAACAGGACCTTGCGACCAAGCGCAATTACCAGCTCTGGATCTGTGTAAAATATCTTTGTTGTCATCTCCCTGAGTCAGCAACGTGCGGCATATACAAGAGAAAGCCAAGGCCTAACACAAGGGGTATCTCGCATGACAGTTCCATTAGTCAGCCATTCACTCACAAGCACTGGCAACGCTGGACGCTAAACGCATTGCAGTGGCAACTTTAGAGACAAGCGCAGTGGCAGCGCTGTGTTTATATGACTGCATGCAGACTTATCGAATATTTTTAAAGATCTCGATTATTAACTTTGAGTAATCAACGTATTTTCAAAAATTAAATTGTTTAAAGATGAAAGTCTTATAAAGCTAACCTTGCATAACATAATAATTGAAGATATGTTTATATGTTTTAATACTCTTAAGCTACAAAGTTTCCCAGATGTTGGAATACCCGTTCAGCAGGTTATGTTTAGCAATGTATTTAATTAAAAAACAATGTACTGTATTGAATAAATTTGTTTTATTTCCTAAGGATTGTCTATAAGGCTAATAAAAAAATTTCTTAAAATATTTGGACTATATACAGAAAATTATTATTTTAGAAATTAGGACGAAGCGCAGCTCAGTTGCTACGTGTTGACGCCAATTATGGACTCAATGGAGAAGCTCAGCTTTGGCTTCTTGACTGTGGGCGGAGATATGGGCGTGTGCGTGAAGAGCGGCAGTGTTTGATATGCCTGTTGCTGCTGCTGTTGTTGTTGTTTCTGTTGTGCAACAGCTGCTGCGGCGGCTGCAGCAGCAGCAGCGGCGGCGGCGGCATTGCCCAACAGATCATAAAAGGCGTTGCCAATGCCATTCAAAGGTGCAGCCAAAGGAGCCGCCGTGCCGTGGCAGGCGGAGCTGCCAAGTAGCGTCGTATCCATGGCGTAGTTAAGTTCCGGATCAGCGAATGCGCGTCGCTTACGCATGCGCTCGAGCAGCGGGGAATTGAAGGTCGTGGGAAAGCGTTGCTTGTACTCTGCAAATGGAGAAGGAAAAGGCGTGGCATGAGTAATACAGTCTGGAATTATACGGTTCTTAAAGGTGGAGGCGGAGGCGTAGGTCGAGGGAGCTACAAACTCTTTGATCTTGACGTTGGCATCAAATCTGTTGTACAAATTGCTTTCAAATTATCCCAATTCGTTCGACATGTTTAGATGGGAGGCTGCGTTGGGAGTGCAGGACTAGCGGATACCCTGTAGGAACTACTAGCTCTATCTATATATTATCCAGTATCTAATAGTATATATTTTAAAGGTCTGGGAATTAACACAAGCCTTAGTAAAGGATTCAGTGTACCATGAAAGGAAAGGAAAGGATTAGATCTAGCCGCCCTCTCCGTCTCTGTGTATCGATTTATTCGATTATATTTCATATTGCTCATCCAACCTAATGTTTCACATTTTGTTTTCACATCTCTCTACAGGGTGTAAAAACTGCGGTTGCCTCCATATGGATATTTAGGACGTAATTTGAGCACCAAGCAGACTGACAGACGGCCGGACAGGCCCGACGATGATCCTCGAGTGCGGGGCACCAGGGCCAGACAGTATGGCACCAAATTGTCTGTGTCAGCGTTGCGTTTACTTGGAAACCAGATGGAGAAAGTCTTCAAGTTGATTGCCACTTGTTGTTGTAGTTGTTGGTCTTGTTGTTGTTGGTATAACTTCAAGAGGTTTTTCCGTTTTCACGTATCAGTTTACTCGATTTGCTGATATTGGGCTCTACTTTGGGACCTACTTGATAGTCGGGCAGCGGGGCAGCGGGACGGGAGGAGCCAATGTGCGTGCAGACGTTAGGCGTAAAATTTCAATTTTTGGTTGACTTTTAACAAATTTGTTATTGCTTTGCTTATTGTTTTTGTAAGGAATCGGGTATTTCCTGTGCTAGCTAGACCCCTCTCTCCCCGTACCTCTCTCTCTCACATCAGACCTCTCGGGGTTGTCTCAAATTACAAGTCCTGGCCAGACAGTCTGGCACCGCATGCGGCTGGACACTGTCTGCTTAGTCTAGACTCTAGAGCGACGTAGGCGTGGCTTCACCTCAAAGATTTCTTTGGTTATGTCAGACGATAAACCCTTTATTGAGGTACTTTTGCATTTTGCATAGTGCTATCTGCATCAAATTTGGTATATAGGATTGTTAGTAATAACTGCAAATGTAATTTTCCAAAATTTTGAAACACCCCTTAATTTTTTCGTAAAGTTACGAAATATGTCAAATAAAATACAATAATATATAAAATATACAATATTCATGCTATACAGATACATAACTCGAAAGTTCGTGTCTTTGGCTATAATAGTTTAGTCGTCAAGTGACATTATCCCTTTTTAAACTATTCGTCACTTTGACCCGTTTTCAGCGTGTTGTAACTTCGATGTTTATGATCCGATCGTTTTTAAATTTTCAGGATTGCTCTATGATATAGAAGTAAATATATTGCCGAATCATCGAATCATCAAATCATTAAAAACTATTTTGGTTGCCAATTTGTGGATAATCTCTATGCGCACCAACATATGAAATTTCATTATACACATCTCGTAAGTGTTCGGAAAATGGAGGGGTATATCAAAATATTCGGAAATTCCATTCTGCAGCTTATATTTATGATCCTAAATACCAAATTTGGAGCCGATAGCTCTGTAAATCCCAAAATATGGCAATTTTATACAGAAACGAATTTATCGGGCGAAGGGGCGTAGTAGCATCAAATAGTCAGAACTTAACCAAGTTTGAAGTCTCTAAATCTTATAGACTCGAAAATCGACGCGTTCAAACAGACTGACGAACAGGGTTAAATCTCGACTCGGCTATTTATGCTGATCAAGAATATATATAATTTATGGAGTCTGCCACGTCTTCATCTGCCTTTCATATACATTTACGCAATCGGTATATAAAAAGCTCTTTATGCTGTGGGTAGCGATATTTCCCTTATACGATAGGTCCTATATGTTATACTATCAACTTGATTTCTACATGTATACATGTATACATGTATACCAAATTTAAATAATTTTTTTCCACTAAAAGCTGAGTTCACAAAGTTAGTTTTGCGTGAGGGGAGATGACACAGACTGGGTTGCCCCGAAGGGTTTGTTTTATGAACTTCGACAGCTTGCTTTTTCTTTTAAGAAAGAATCTGTTGGGGATCATAGCTTACCTTCCATGGCCGCCGTTATGTGTAAGGTGGACTGTTGCAGGTTCCGCAGGCGCTGCTTGTAGATGCGTTTCTGGGCAATCAAGGCCTGTCGCGTGCGCATTGTATTCGTCGTCATCGTGATGCACTTGCTCGGAGTACTGGGCGGTGCCTCCTCGTCGCTGGGTAGCTCCAACAGGGCGCTGCTGTTGCTGTTGCCCTCGATGGCCTCCATGGTCTGTTGGCGACGCAGTGCCACCTGAGCGGCCATCACGCGCTGGCGATCCACCACCAGCTGGCAGTTGGGACAGCAGCATTCGCGCCAGCGGCAGAGCTTCTTGTGTCCCTTGACGCAGGAGATGACGCCATGATTGCGGCAACGTGCGCACTTGGGTGTGCGCAGCAGGCGACGATCTTTGGCATCCATGGACGTGGCTTGAGTAGTTATTAGCGGATTTGTGTTGCAAGGATCGGTAGATCTTATCAGTAGCTCGTGCAGCTATCAACTGAAAGGATCAGGCGCACATTTCACACACTTTAAATGTCGCCAGTCGCCGGTCGCGAGAAATCGAAGTTGGGAAAATTGAGAAATCGTGCAATGCAACTCCTTTGCAATTCGACGCCCGGGTCCAAGTCCACTTGAGTTCTCTACGCCGCTGCCTCAGCAGCTTCAGCAGACAGCCTGGCGTTTCCCAGTGTCGACGTCAAGTGGTCTGGCACAGACTGCGGTCGCCTAGGGTAGGGTAGGGTCGGGCAGCACCCACTGCCCTGCCTCCATGCCATTGGCTGCTAATCGCTGGTCCTAAATTTAGACCATCCAATGGCAGCACAGCCGGCGGGCATCAGCTCCGCCGGAATATCTGACTGCTGGGCATGACCGAACGCGGAGGATACTCTCCCTCCTCCCCGGTGTAAAACAGTGATACTGTTTGTATATGTTAAAAATTCATATTCCCACGACAAAAACCTAAGCAAAACTGCATAAATTTCTCTCCAAAATGTAGAAACAGAAGCTCTATTTTACGCCCCGAAAACCAAGATTAGAATTTTTGCTCACATTGGCATGTTATTCGAGCAATGGCATTTAAATTTCATAATCTTCCAAGTTTCTTAATTACCTATAGCTGTCCAAAATTTAAAAAGGATCGGTCCATAAACATGGAAGATATGCTGGCAATACAATTATGATTCGACTTTTTTCGTAGAAACTACAAATAGCCAAGTTGTTTGGTTAATGCATACGTTTCTTGATTTCTCATATAGTTGAAAATAAGTTGAAAATAGTAATATAATCTTCATTTTTATTATTATTTGGCCATGGAGACCCCATTGGTCCAAAGCCTGAATCAGTATTGTTTGGCGGAACAGTGCACTTTCAACTGGTCCGCTGAGGCCTCTAATATAATCTTTGGAAACTCTAAATATCGATATTTTCGATTTTAATTATATCTATATTTAGTTATATAGTCCATTCGAAAGTCGAAAAACGTTAGAAATCTTCGGAAATGTATGCTATATGCCTGTACAGCACGCATACCAAATTTCAAGAAGTTAGCTCTATTAAGAACTCAGTTCAGATAGTCAGTTAGGCACTTTGACAACTTGTCTTAGAGAACTGCAATGACCAAGCACAGTAAGTGTATGGAAATGTTGGGAAAATTGTAAGAAACAAAATGATACAAATGTATCTTTGGCTAGGCAGCTGTTCAGTTGTATGGATGGGTCTATAAGATAGGTATATATATATCTATGTTAGAAGATATAGTGGTGTGTGTGTGTGTGTGTGTGTGTGGTGTGTGTGTGTCTCAAAAGTATCAATTTTAATTGCTTTTTGGTTTCATTTATTTGTATAACAATTTGTAGCATTTTGCATATATCATTTACATTTATCCAATACAGATAATATATATGTATATATAGTGTATATATCTATAGGTATATATCTTGTATCGTAGTACAATATGTCGTATATAATGTATATAATATATAAATACAAATTCAACACATCAAATTTAGCTAAACTACCAGAATTCAACAATCTTTTTTTTTTCTTTCTTTTCATTTTTGGATTTTATTAATATAATTTTCTAGATCTTTTTTACGTACAAAAAAAACAGTTTTTGGTCTGGAGAAAGTGAGTTCCCATGTTCGGCTTAGTTCATAAGCGAGCTGTTTGGGGCTTTCCTTCTCCAACCTAATGTTGTATTAGGATTAATATTTTGGTATAATACTTTGTTATATTTTCATATTTTTCTAGGTTTTTCAAGTGAGTTATTAAAGCTGCTAAAATTTCTGTGCCAGGTTTTTGGTAATTTTTTTTTGGTTTTTTGGTCATTTTTTTATATATTATATTATATATGAATTTGAGGAATATGCATAGTTTATATAGATTGTACGATTAGGTATATACATGCTTGTCATGTGCTCTATTTGGTAAAATTTTTGGTGCAGTATTTTTCTCTATGTATTACTTCTTATATGATATAATACTAAAAGAAAGGATAATAAAATGTCCAAATTAGAGATTGGTAAATTTCAGATTTGCTTGACATATGGAAAGAGTTTGTGTCTAATACTATATAAAATGCTGTGGGACAACTCCAATTTGGACATTTTTGAAAATTGCATACAGGGCATTTACTAGTCTGGCATGCTTTTTGCTATTGTTACAAAGTAGTTGGGAATTATAATATGTTTTGCTTGGAAAAGTGTTGCATATTTGTTTGGCGCGAATGAATTCCTTTTGTCTTATAAATATTATATAATACGGTCAATAAACAATCTTTAAATGCTTGCAAATTTATTGTCTTTTGCTTTTTTGGATTTCTTGTTGACGATATTGTTTTATGGAACACAACGGATTTGGTTTCGGAATGACAAAAAACAAACTGAAAATGCTTGTTCTGCACGCTGTACGAAACAATACAAGTTTTAGATATAATAGTTATAGTATATAATGTATATATGTGTGTATGTATGGGTCTATATATAATATAATTAGCCAGCCACATTTGAATTATCATCCATATCACATTGCTCAATTTGCCTATTTTGAATTGTTTTCGTTTTGGTTTTGGTTTTGGGCGCAACAATATAAAAATTCGAATATATATTTCTTGAATACTTTAACAATGATTGATGATTGCCAGAAAACGTACTATCTAGTTATATAACACATAATTATCATTTATCGTTTATCGTTTTGCATAAATTCTTGGGTATTTAACAACAGATTTGCACAGTGCGTTCAATAAATTTCACTCTAAATTCTTCCTCAACGGTTCCTTAAATTTTCAACTGACATTTTGAAACGTATAGAATATGCCTGCAGTAGTTTAAGGTAGTTTTGAAAACAGGTTCTTATAACTTTTGCTGTTTTTACAGGGTATCTAATCCAAACAGAAAAGTCTAATTTTACATACAATCAGTTTTCGCTTAACCAACCCTCGCTCATAGACAATATTTATCGTATCTAACAGAAAAGTCCAGGAATTCTTAAGTCTATAGCTTTTTAAACAAAATCAAGTGTAAATAGATCTGTAAACCATCGGATATTACTTAAACTACCCATATATATAATGCTCTGCAGGAATATTCCAATAATCGACTTCAAGCCGAATATGTTTTAGAATTGTGAGCTTAACAAACTTTTTCAACTTTCTCAATTCATATCTCATTCCATATTAATCGATATTTATCGATAACTATTATAGGTGTTAATGCATAACAAGGAGTGCGTGCATAATATCAGCTGATTATACAAGAATAATTATCGTATATATACCATATACCATATATCATATCATATAATATCTTAATATCTTTGTGGTTATATAACAACTAGGCTCGATAAACTTTGGCTCGATCTGAGCTTTTTGGTGCGGGGATTTTGGATAGTAAGTGATACGCGTATCGCTGCTAAGCCTAATGGAGCTCTGTGGCGCATTCGAGAGTAGGAAATTTACGTAGAAAAGTAGAAAATTTAAATTTTAGTAAATGCAATTTTGAAATATCGATTAATTAACGCTGCGCTGAGGGACGGGAGAGACGGGAACTGGATACCAAAGGACACTCTCGTCCCGAACTAAATGCATAGCAATTCAACAACAATAATACAATAATAACTCTTGCCCCCAGCGAGATCTGGCGGAGCTTAGACTATGCTGTTGCGCTTTGCACTGGCACGCTGCAGGGTGCTCTGCATGGCGGCCACCACCGCCTCGGCACCGCCAATAAAGATGGGCTGGTTGACGGCGCGTCGCAATACGTGCCACATGGCCACCGGTTTGCGCAGTGAGGAGAGCATCTGATGCCAGTGCCGCAGTCCTTTGCCCACCGCACAGCTGCCCGCAATGACATGTCCCAGCGGCAGTATGGCATTGTCCATGGTGACGCCAAAGACCGTGAGACGCAGCTGCACTGTGGTCAGGCCCTGGGGCGGCACACTGAAGATCATCGACTCGTTGAAAATGGGACAACGATCCTTGCGCTTCAGCGAAGTGCGCTTCTTTAGCACCTTCTTGTCATTGTTCATCAGATAAACCTGGATATAGGAAATACTTGAAAGTCTGTTGATGAATTGCCCAAGCACTCACCTTAACAAACACATGCTGCAGTGCAGCAGCATTGGGTGACTGTGTTTGGTTCAACTCCTCCGCCTCCTCTGCATTCAATTCTAGCTTGAGATTGCGCGCCTTCACCACGACCAGCGTCAGCCTCTCCGCCGTCGGCAAGTAGCTCAGGGAGAACATCAGCTCGCCCCAACGAGCGTTGCACTTGCGCGAATCCGACAGTGGTATCCACGTGGTTATCGGACGTGCCATTTCGCCAATTTCCATCTCTGCCTCGCCGATCAGCGTGTGGGCAGGTCCATTGTGATACAGATGGAACCAGAGCGAGTGTCGGCCCTGCTGACGCTTCAGGCGGAAGTTGAAGCTCTCGTTGTAAGCAGGCGTCAGTGTTGACTTAACCACCTGTTAAATCCACCAAAGGATATTTATATTAATATATGTGTTCCTTCTCCGAGAGACCCTTTCTGAGCAAGCTCCTTCTCTCACCTTAGTTTGCATGCCGCCCGCATGATCCGGCACCAGGTAAATGCGCACAAACGTGTCCAACGAGTCGAGACCCATGCTGAGCGGACAGATGAGTCCTTTGGCCTCCAGCACGCTGACCGTTAGCTCCAACTGCTCCTTGGGATGGCCATTGTGCCTGGAACAAGAAGTAAAATTAGTATAATCCAAAAGCGTTCCAGTGGTATGGAACGCACTTATCGTACTGCAATCCGACGCAGAGGTAACCCGTGATTTGTGTATACGGCTGATCCAGTTGGTCTAGGCACAATGAGGAGGCGTCCGAGTTGACCGAATCGCAGGAGATGGCGCGCTCTAGATTAATGCCATCCATGGAGCCGTCCAGGGACAGCTGTGAGCTATTGCGCCTGCCCAGACCGAGGCTAATACTGGAATCCTGCCGCAGCAGTGAGCGTCCGAAGCACCACGTGGAGTTGCCGTTGGCAGTGGTAGCATTGGGGCCATGGCCATTGCCATTGGCCAAGTTGCCATAGCCATTAGGCAGCTTGCGGAATAGATAATCCTCCGAGATGGTCTTCTGCAACATGTGTGGACCCTTGACGCGCTGCGTCAGGCCTGTGAAAGGGTTGTTTGTGTTGTGCAGCTTTAGCAAGCGGCTAGAAAGGCTTTGGTTATGGCTCTGATTCTGATTCTGGCCATGCACAAATGGATTGCCATTGTGCTGCGCTTGTGCCGAGGGTTGTGGTTGAGGTTGAGCCGCCGGCTGTGTTACCGGCTCCTGCTGTGGCGGCTCTGGCAGTTGTTCCGTTGACTCGCATAGAAAGGGGTTTGTGCTAGAATTGCGACGCTTCAATGCCGGTGCACGTCGCTCCAGCTCCACCAACTCTACCGCTGCAGGCATCATTGTTTCCGCCTGCGTCTCTGCCTCCCGCTCCAGCTGAGCTTGTGTTTGTATCTCCAGCGGCGCCGGCGCTGCGTTTGGCTGCAGCGAAATCTGTCGCTTGGCAATGGGTCGGGGAATGGCCGTGGCACAAAGCGTTACCGAGGCGGAGCTGCTCAGACGCGCCGGCGGTGGTGCCTCCAGCGGTTGTGGCACCGATGCGGTGCGCAGACATGAACGCGGCTCAGGACGCTCCGCAGTGGGCGAGCTGAGCTCATTGATCTGACTGAAGGAAAAGGTGACCGTTTTGCTGCTGGGCCCGGCGCTGTTGGGCGCAGGAGCGGGTCGCAAAGGCTGTGGCGGTATGCTGATGTCCGCCTGTGGCAGATTCCAAAGCGGCGTTGTGGTTGTCTCCGTGCCATTGGCCAGAAGCTGTTGTTGCTGCTGCTGTTGCTGCAGTTGCTGCTGCTGGGAGCGATTGTGATCGTCCTTGTCGATGGTATCGAAACGCTTGAAACTGCCGCTGGTGCTGAGCAGAAACTCGGAGCCAGATTGGATCTGGGATGACGGAACGATGAAATGAGACATATGAGGCAGTCGAATGTGGGTTAATTACACTTACGCTGGCCATGTAGCCGTTGGGATGGAACAGCTTGTGCTTGTGCTTGGACAGACCAATTTTTTCCTCCTTGCTGGAACGCATGCGCATCCAGCTGGCGGCACGCGGTCCCAGGCAGTGGCAGACGAGCAGCACGGCCATCAGCAGGAACAGCAGCAGCAGAGCCAAGCTGGTGAAGGTTAGCGCCAGCGGCGTGTTGTCCATTTTGTGGGCTGTGGGTGGTCCTTGGAGGCAGTCAATCCAACGGGCACAATGGGGTGGTGAGCTGCAAGTGGATAAACAAGTGTTAGCAAATGGCTATAGACAGGGCCTGGAGTTGTTTGCAACTGGGTTTGGCAATATTCCAAATCCCGGAGAGACTGACATGATGTGCTTCTCACATCAAGGAAGCTCTGGCTTTGGGCTTAGCTGGACAAAAGACACTTTCAGTTCCGGGTACTCCAAGGCCTTCCTTGCAAATTGGGAACGCTTGCTGGCGGGAAACCCATAACGACTCTGGAGAGGACACCCCAAAATCCCAGAAATTCCAGTTTTGCTTCAGCCCTCTTTAAGGCTTAAAGAGTTTCAACTATGGACAAACTGGTCCAGGGCTTTCGAAAAGGGATGCTCTCTAATTGAGCAACTGCTGCCACCGCAGCCCCTTGGGACACCAACCGGGTGCTGTGCACAAAAGTAGCCCCCTCCGCCCCAAAAGGGGGCATCCCCTTGAGCACGCACAACACTTGGCACAGTTTCATTCGCAGCTGAAACACATTTTCATTGGAAAACGATGAAAAGCCACGAGGGGACGAGCCGCAAACAAGGCAACAAAAGACCAGGGAAAGATAAAAGATAAAAAAGGAAAATGAAATTGAAAAAAGAGTGGAAAAAACGACTCGAAATCAAGTGGAAGGCACGACAATTAATGTGGCATTCCAAGACTTTCATCTAGCATCGCTTTACATCTCAACGCAACTCAACTCATCACATCTGCTCGGGGGACACTGGGCAGGTGTCAGTCCCCGTCTCCCTGCGTCTGTACGTATTATGTGTCCATGTCTATTATTTCCCGGTGTTTCGCATTTTCCAGGCCTTCGTCTTGTCAGTTGACAGTTTTTTGATTGAATTTGTAACCAAAGCTGCGGCATTTCCACATCAAAGGCCCCAACTGGACGTCAGCGCAACCCGCCCACAGGCGGCCCGTCGCCTGCCGCCTGCCGCCCGACGGCTGCTCCATGACGTGGTTGTTGACAATGAGTCAGGGCTATAAATGTCTGCTCCAAGAGCAACCAGAGGCAGACCCAATGACGCTGCTAAGATATGATATAGTATTCAGATCAAAATTTGGCCCCAGAAGCAGGGTTTGCTCTTTTGGGGATAACCGGAAACCCATTGGAAATGGGAATACAGCTTCAATAGTCTCAAGGGAACATCTGGGTGTTAGGTTTACGGATATCCCAAGCTTAGTATAGAGCAGCTTGGATAGGCTGACCTTCTCACAGAGGGGAAACTTTCAGGACACTTCCTGGTAAAATGTAGCATGGAGAGGATTGAAGAGCTCACAATTCCTGGTGAACTGGGGCACACCTCAACAGAGCTCTAAGCAATAAAGCTTAGGCAATCGATGGTGTCAGGCACAGCTGACAGCTCCCATTCCAAATTATCTCTTGTCAAAGCTTTGAAGATTTCGTGGGATTTGGCCACAATATCGAACTCTTAGGTCTCTTTAAGTCCCTTTTAAGTGCCCAGGATTGTAGCTCTTAGCGGCTCCTGCGGTAATCCTCCATGCACAACCCAGAACCAATCCTCAATCCTCACATAAAAGTGTCCAACTTTAACTTTTTGCCTTCAGCAGTTGTCAGTGTGTGCACCAGAGCATTGCCCCTGCCGCCCTGCCGCACTGCCGCCCTCCGGTTCTGCTGCCCCACAACCCACCAAAAATGATATGGCCAAAAATTAATCCCATCAAAGTTGATGTTCGCTGACATCTCAGCACATGGCAGGCAGCTCGGCTCGGCTCATCCCATCTCATCTCATCTCACTTCGCTCTCGTTTTGGGCCCGCAGCGTGCGCATTAGCTAAATCCGAGCACTTGCTCACACCCTTGCGCCCGAGGCTTGCCCCGTGCCGCAGCCTCCACTCCCGGGCTGACCCAACAAATGGCGGCATTTGCCCGCTTTTCGCCTCCCGGCAGGCTGCTTGTGTCTCCGCTTAAAAAAAATCATTTGGGTACGCTGGGGCCTGCGGCATGGGGCATGGGGCATGGGGCATGGGGCATGCGGCCTGTGCCTGGGTCTGGTTCGGGGCCTGAGCATGCTGGTGTCGGGAGTGGGGCGCAATGTGCTCCAATTACATGTGGGGCTAAGTTCAACGAGGCGGCGCTTTTAATTATGCAGCAACATAAATGCATTCTAATTAAATAAGCGTTTAATGAGCTCATTACCCAAGCACCCGGGCGGGGGCGTGGTCGGGGCTTGGAGCACCGCGTGGCAGAGTGGGAGAGGCAGCGGGAACGGGCGGGTGGCTCGCAATGAGTGCAAGAAAAACCCAATTATCATGGCAGGAAAATCAATGGAATTAGCGGGATTAGAACTCTAGAAGATAGTTGAAATTGGAAACAGTGGAAGATTGGGCCAAAAGGGTCAGCGGATGGGGGTTACCTCTAGGCTGGATCAAAACAGTCCTGAAGGATTCCGTCTCAAGAAATCCCTGTAAGCCTTTATAATCCCAAACTGTCTGTTCATTTCTTGGGGACAACAATGAAATCTCAAGATCTAAAGAATTCTTGTTCTTATATTTTCATGAAAGCTAAGAATCGAAAAAATGATGGCAATCCAGCTGATTTGCTTCAAAAATGGGTCAGTGGTACTTGGGATTTACCCATGCGAACCTACGAATTGGGTGTCTCCGTGTATGATAGTTTAGCCCCCTTTCGCCTGGGGCATATTTTTCACATTTTACCATTTTGGCTCTTTTTCGGCTTTTTAAACGTCTTATAACTTCGGTTTTTATGATCCGATCGTTCTGAAATTTTCAGTATAGCTTTATAACATTTTCAAAAACAAATAGCTCTAAGTCAAAATGATTATGTTTAGATCTGTAAATTTAATGATCACTTGATTAATTTTCAGAAGAACAAATTGGTATGAACAAAATTTTGAGGCCACTTTCTGTATAGCCCCTATGTACATCCCATACCAAATTTCATAACTCTAGCATAATAATTGTAGCTGTTTTACATATTTCGTAATTTTCCGGGAAAATCAAGGGGTGTTTCGAAATTTGGATTTGAGAGCTCTATTGTTATGTTAATTTTTGATCGAAAAACGCATGTGTTAATGCTCTGTTCTGTGCTTAGCTTAATGCTTAGTTATGTTATGTTGGCTTAGGTTAGGTTCGCTAGGGAAAGATTTGGATAAGTTTGGGTTATGTCAAGTCAGGTTAGCTTAGATTAGAAATAAGTTAGGTTTGTTTAGGTTGGGTTAACGTAGGTTAGGCTAATAATAGGAGAGACTAGCGTAACTTAGCCTAACTTAGGAGAGGTTACGTTAAGATTTTGCTAGGTTAGTTTGTGTTGGGTTGGCTCAGGTTAGCTTAGGTTGATTATAAGTTAGGTTAGGTTAGCTTAGGTTATGTTGTGTTAGGGTATGTTATGATTAAGTTAGGTTAAGTTTAAATTAGTTTTGGTGATATTAAGTTAGGTTATGTTGGCTTGGTTTACATTAAGCTCGACGACAGTCCTTTCGAAATCCTCACTTAGATCTTAAGGTCCTTAGTCGTAGCACCTTTTGCCTTTATTTAAAGTGCGTTTTTGGAAACTTAATCAGATATTTAATCAAGATGAACCTCCCAAGCTCTAGTTGTTGCAATATAGTTGCTTCCAAACTTTGTTTTATCACTAAGAAGTGACTACTATATAAAATTTACGTCCTAATTTGGCAAATGGCGGAAAATAGCTACAACATTGTAAGACTTCATTAGACGCGGGGCAAGTTATCTATGATAAAATCAAATCTATATATATATATATATAGATATATATATTTTGATGTCTGCCTTATAGTTTGTAATCCAACCCCCTGCCCCTTCGCCCCTGCTCGAAGCACAAAGCCCGAAAAGTGGCAGCCATTTTGGCATCGAAAGTAACTTCAAAACTTTTGCAGCAGCCGCAGCAGAGGCGGAGGCAGAGGCGGTGGCAGAGGCAGCAGCAGAACAACAACATTTTTATTAACCTACTGCGAGGTCATTCCACTGTGCACAGTGTCACCGAAACATGCAGAACACAAAAATTATGGCCACCAGTTATGGCATGTTTATCTTAGTTATATCTTAGTTTATATGCCACATAAATACATATATACACTCTGTACTATATACTATATATATGTGTATCTTAGCTGATTTATGTTAAGGCCCAAAAAGACAATATGTGTCCGGCGGGCAGGGGGCTGTGGGCAGCGGGCGGAGGGATCGGCATGGTGTGACCTGCTTTTGGCCGGACAGTTGGCAGTCCAATTGGCAGTCAAACGAAATGAGTTTTGGTCACGTTACGGAAAAGTTCAACAAGAAGTTGAAAGGCCGCCGGCTCAGCTGCTAACCCCCCCCCCCCCTTCCTTCCTTCAAAATTGACCAAGAGGCAAAACGTTTTAAGTTTCAAGCGCGCATGTGTTTTCAAATACCCTGTAATTGTGCAGAAAGTGTGTTATGAGCAACAGTTGAAAAATAACCAAATACCAGACAGTAGTTCAGTGTGTCATGCTCTGACTTTAGAGATTTACAGGGTATCTATTAGTTAAAGCTAAAGAGCAGAGCAAGCGGTAGGCAAAGTCAAAGTAGCGCTGAGCCATTCGATAAATAACGGAATACAGTGCAATTTGTCCACTGTTGAGAGGTGTCCACTAATGGGAGGTTCATTTACATGTTTTTCCCCGTTCCCAAGTTTTGTCCATTAAAAGGAGGTTTCCACTTATGAGAGTGTCCACTGTAGAGAGGTTTCACAATTTACAGGGTAGCCGTTAGTCGAGGCTGAAAAGCAGAGCAAATGGTAGGCATAGTAAAAGCCCATGGTCAATTTTTTACAGGGTAGCTCTTAGTCGAGCATTCTATACCTTAATTGTTTGAAAATATTTCCCTTTTTGCCTAAATAATTCGCCCCAAAGCGGACTTAACTTTATTTTCAGCCTTTGGTTTAAAACTTTTGTAGTCCCTTTTCACGGTGCTTGTCCCACTGTGTTTGCCCCACTGTGCAGCTGTTCGCAGCCTAACTGTATTTCTAACTGTAGTTTTGAGTGGGAAACTGTTGCCCTCTCGCTCGCACACAGCTGCTCCTGCCGCGTGCAGTGAAAAGCGAAAGTTGAAAGAACGCAAAACAGCAATAAAGAAGATGGGGAAGAGGAGGAAAGGGAAGAAGAAGCACCCACAAAACCCAGCGAAAGTCAAAATACGCAAAAAGAAAGGAAAATAAAAGTTAAAAGTGAGAGGGGTGTGGGGTGTGGGGTGTTGAGGGGCTCAGGGGGGAGTGGAGTGAGCAAAGATAACATAAAAATTGGAGCAAGTTAGCGGAAGTAACACACACACACACACGCACACACACAACACAGTGGCGTCGGCTTGGGCTGAGCACAAGGAGGACTTAGGCAGGGCATACTGCAAAATACCCTGCAAAAAATGAATAGAGTAACAGATCTTCACTCCATTTAGGAATACAAAAAACAAATTTCTAAAATTTGGAAGTTGTGGCGTTGGCTTAAACTACCCCCCTTGGCAGACGCCTCTGTGCAAATGCCTCACGCAGGCAGCACACACACACACACACGAGCCAACATATTGCGCAAAATGCAAGCTGCCCATTGGCTGATCACATCTAACACTTTTTAATTTTTTAATTAATTTAAAAAAAAACTTAAATTTTTTACCTTTTTTTTAATTTGTTTCACTTTTTGTTGCGCACTTTTTACCGTTTTTACGTTTCGCTGCACGCGTCGTTTTTGTTGTTGTTTTTGTTTTTGTTGTTCTCCTTATGCTTTGTGCCTTTTGGCTGTTTGTGTGTGTGTTTGTGCAATAACGGTACAACTGTTTAACTGTAAACTAAGCATAGCACATTTTTGGTCGCTTTTCAACAATTGTCGCAGCAGCAGCAACAACAACTCGGGCTGCTGCAACAACAAGCGCGACAACAACAATAACACGACGCAGCGCGTCTGCAGGCAGTGCAACAATGCGCGCACGCAGCGCTGGGGGAGCAGGTGCAAGCGCCACAACAGCAACAACAACACGCACAACAACGGGCCAATCGCGAATGGAGCGCGTCCACGCCGAGCATTCTGTCAACCGTGCGGGGCGACAGCTCGCCGCCAACTGAGCGCGCGCCGCCCCCAAAAGCAGGCAGCAAGTTTTTCCCAAGCTTCGTCTGACTGTGCTCTCTCACACTCCCACTCGCTCCAGCTTAGCGCGGCTGAGCTTTTTTTCGACCTAAATGTTTGGGCTTGTGTCCACACTTTTGGGACAACATCCACTTGCTATAAATTGTGGACTGTTTGTTGTCTCCGCTTAGCTTCGTTCAGTTTTAGCCGTGACACTGGCTTATTCTGTGGAATCCAGTTCCACACTTGACGACACTTTACATAGCTGAACGAAAGCACTTAACATTTTGAGACTTGACGACACTTTACATAGCTTAACGAAGGCGGTTAACATTTCCACACTTGACGAAATGTTCATTGTTGCTGTCAAAGCTTAAGCCAGGACACAACCCTATGTGTACTGTGGAACAACAGATTAAGTCGCAAATGAAATCCAATGGAAATCTGAAAAATTATGACTGAATTATGGTAAGTTGTGGATTGTGTATGGCACTGGTTGGAGGCTAAATGCTGATCCTTGGAAATGGATCTGGGAGAGGATTTCGACTTAAATTTTGGGCTTAAATTTCATAATCCCCATAAAATATTCTCATTGTTATTTTTTATTTTATGAAATAATTTATTTAAGATCAAATTAAATCGGATGTCGCTTAACTGGAAAGTTCCCGAAATTTGGTACATTAGAGTGTTATTCTATATGCAAGCCATGACCAAAATTTTAGACCGATTGGGGCACATTCCCCATACCGGCCTATTAAAGCGAACGTCTCTTAAATCTTAAATTCTTAAAATTATAGGTTACATTATTTGTATTTTCAAAATTACGGGATCGGTAGCCCAGTGGACCAGTGGATAGCGCACTGTCCCGCCAAACAAGAGGTGTGGGTTCGAGTCCCGCTCATGTCAATAGGCATGACCCTCCTGGAAAAACTAGGTTCTGAAGTAGGACTTGAAATCGACCCGCGTAAGGAAGGAAGCAGAAATAATGGGAAAAATGTGCTTCAGGCTGTGACCCAATGGGGTGGTTATGGCCATATAATAATAATAGTTCCCAAAATTTGGCATCACTAGCAAACGTAAAACAACGAAAGTGTTTTAACCTTTGGACAAGGTTCTTCGGTTTTCCCCTTCATCTTTCTGCTTCTCTTCCACAGTCTCTCCTGCATCCATTGACCCTCAGATTTAATAAGGTCGGGTATCCCCTGATAAAGTCCAATGTACCTCATCGTTCATCTAGCTGGTTGGTGGGTTTGGTTCCATCCAAGGAAGAGGAAGCAAGTGCTGTACTGTTGAGTAGCAAATTCTATTAATGGATAATTCTGCGAAATATAAATCGGACGAACCTACCAACGCGAGCCTTGATTTATTCCTTATAGACAAGGACAATGCCGATTTGGTTAAAGAAGTGCAATATTATCAATTATTTTTCATATAAGAATAGAAAAAACAAAAATTGAATTGCCAAGCTCTGCGGCCTCTGAACATTCTGTTCTATTTGAAGAATATTTTATGAAATATTATTTATTTTTTTTGTTATTAGAGTTTTATATACCCTTTTTGGAGTACACACGTTGTGTTGAAGTTTTAATACTGAAAACCTCCCTAGAGAGATGTGATGGAGAACAGAAACAGTCTGCATAATGACTCTTGTCATATGCCTCGGATGGATGGGATCTTTATATCATATTGTTGCCATTCAACTGAAAGACGAGTATGCCCACAGAGTTAGATTTTTATATTATTTATCGATCCACTAAATGTGATCGGTCCATAATTACGAATAATATGCTCTATTTAATTTTACGTGTGGCAGATGACCAATTGTTCAGAATAAAATTTGTACACATTCTTGTGCTGTTATATTTTAATAGGTCGATCAAGTAGGACTGTCGTGTTGTGGTACAAGTACTCTTAATTTTTAAATGATCGGATCACTATATCATATTGCTAGCGTACAACTAAAAGATGTTTTAGCCCATATTTTGCAAGTTTTCCAAACTATGGGATTGAAAGTAAACACACACTTAAGATTTGTTATTATCTAAAGATTCACTTAATTTCATAAGGATCGAGCCACTATATCACTATATATATATTTGCATTCACATGTTTTTAACCTATTAATTTGAAACTTATTTCATTTGAAGATCGCGAATCATTTGATTCTTATGTACAATATATCTTCGAATAGGGTATAAATTCTTCGGTGTACTGACGATAATCCTTCCCATAACTTGTTTTTTTTTTTTTGGGGGAATTCTTTTCACAGTGGGAATTGTTTGCATTTGTTCAAACAAAGTGACTCAATGCTATACAATATGGAATTATCCCAATTTCTATATATACATACATATAAATACATACATACTATATTTATGTATGTATACAGATTTATATTGATAGAATTCGAGCTTTGCTAACTCCAATTCCTTTCAAATTTGCGCTACATTCACGCATTTTGCTTCAAAAGCGCCAATGCTTTGTGTTTATATGCTTTGAGCGACTAACACATGCCCTATATGAAAATGTCAATGACATAAGAAAGTGAATACATCTTTGCCTAAAGCTTTTCTTGCAGCTCTCTTTCTCCCTCCGCCTTCGAAAACCCTCATCCCCTCGTAGAATGAGTAATTAACTCCTCATACTACTATTGCAACGCTCGCATGCTAACAACTTTATTGACAACCCTCGCTGGCCATGTTTGAACCTCTAAAGCTTCTGCATACAGCTCTAGCCCTATATATACCCTTTTGTAGTTATACATTTGATGCAATTTACAGAGTATGCAAAACCAAACGAAAAATGTAACAAAATCAATTGAAATAAAGTAACAAATTTTATATAATTCCCAACCCACTTACACTCTCCTTTCCCTATCCCCCTTCCGTTCCCCTGCCCCAGTCCGATTCCGTTCGTCTGAAATTTGAGGGGTCAAAACGAATCGCATAAATTGTACGAAAATTCAAATTGGGCGCACGAAGCGGCGCTGCAATGAAATATTTAATAATCAGCTCAATGTGCAAAAGCGATTGGTGCTGACTGATTGATTGATTGACTGATTGATAGACAGAGTAACAAACAAATGAATGCACAAGTCCAACCATTCTAAACTACTTTATGGGTTAATGACATCAGTATAATGTGATTATTTGATTGTTGAACCCAGGAATAAATGACTGATTGATTGAGTAATAGATTAAGAGCCATACGAGCAAAATGAATGAACAAGTTGGACATTCCTAAAGTATTCATTGGGTAAATGATAGTGTGATGGTATGATTAATTGATTAAAGAGCCCAATGATTGATCGACTGATTAGGTGATTTATTAAGAGATTTACAAACGAAGTGAAGTCTAATCTTTTAATTGAGCAAATAATTGCATGATGATCTGATTGATGGATTGCTAAACGCACTGATTTAGGGTTGAACTTGAATAATCGATTGTTTAAAGCTTAAATGACTGATACTTAATTGACTGATAATTTGACACTCTAACTGATTCATTTATGGACTACTTAATTAATTTGGTGTAAGCTAAATGGTTGGCTAAGGGGAAGGCTAAATGCAGACTGACTGATTGATAAGCTGACATGGACACTCGCATAGTACATCATTTGCTTATGTTACGACTGATTGACTGATTTACACCTCAGTTCACATTGGGAAATTGATTGATTAACTGCTGATTGGGTTAAAGCTTGCTTAGTACATCATTCGCTAATGTTACAATTGATTGACTTGCATGAGTGAGCAAGGCTAAGTGTTACATCTTTTGATTGACAGCCGTTTCATGGTGTTCCTGAGTCGATCTAAGCAACACACCAGATAGGAACTTGATATCTTTCTCAATCAATCCACTGCGACCCGCGCAAAGCCGCACACCCTCCGTGTCCACTCGGTAATAGCCTCAAATATAATACTTATTTTACTTTTTGTTTGTTTAATGTGCAAAATAATGCTAAATGGCAAATTATTTCAATGCAATGCAAAATTGAATTTCTGGCAACGCCAACTGAAAACCCTCAAAACGAGGCGGCCCCTAGGCCCCCTTACCCCCACACCATCCATAACCTGCAACCTAGGTCGGCTGCCCCTTTTGCCACGCCTACCCCCTCCCCCCACCTGTTATTCTTGTTGTTGTTGTTGCAAACAATCAGGCACAAACTTTGATGGGCAAAAAGTTGTTGCATGCATACACACACAAGCACACACACACACACACACAAACGATATATACTTATCGATAGGCACGTCAATTTATGAGCAAAAATTGGATAAATTGTTGAAATGCAGTTTGCACATAGAAATTCACTTTGGGTATTTGCAACGACGCAAATCGTCAAAGTTTTTACTCTGTGGCAATTTGTACAAATTACTTGCAATTATTATCGAACAAAAAGTCCACTACCGATAGACCCCCCTCTTGGAGGTGGAGCAGGATGAGGCCAGTGTGTGCACACCTAATGAATGCTAGTTAATTATAATTGCAATTATGAGCAGGACATTCATTAACTAGGCATTGACATGGCAAATAAAATCCCAGCCTTTATCACTTTATGCAGTGGGCGTGTCCTTGTAGCGCCTCCTCTTCCACGCAGCCTGTAATCGATAATCGATATCATTAGACGGTCTGGCAATAGGCTTCAATTATTATTTGTCTTTTTATTTACTGATAAGACAAGTAACAATTTCTTCTTTCTAGCTAAAATTAGCGCTTAATTTCCAAATTTTATTCTTGTTAAATATAATCGATAACACTTGCCGGTTATCGGTGCAGACATTGGGCGATGATCGCTGCTTTTGGTTAACCATAATTGCTACTAAACCATTCACAGTTGTTACACAGTCTCCCCACACACACACACACCTACACACACATAAACATTCACACAAAACTGCAGACAGACTGCGGCTTGTTGTGCATGTGTTGCAATAAGCGGATGTGGCAACGCCTTAAATTGGATTAACAAGCTTAATTTACATACAAACAAACAAACATATGCACAAACATGCATATATACACATAGTTGACCCAGTCGGATGCGGCTGCATGCGGAATGCACTTCAGTCACATCTATCGTTGATCTTACAATGCATATGACTCGATAGCAGTGCACTAAATATCGTTATGTGTAAAAGTAGGACGTTGCTTGTTGATACTGCAAATTGATAAGAGAGCAATAAATATCGATATGTCCTATAAAATAGTAGCGGGTCTAACTAGTTATCGTGCATGTAAATGCGATCATTAGTGGTATTTTTTGTTTTAAATTATTATTTGTATATTTATTTACTATTATTATTATTATATGGTCGTAACAACCCTTTTTGGGTCAAAACCTGAAGCCTATTTTACTCTATTTCTGCTTCCTTCACTAAAGACCTTTTTTATGTGGGTGGGTTTCAAATCCTACGCCACAACCTAGTTTTTCTAGGAGGGTCATGCCTAAAGGCCTAAACGGGACTCGAACCTCGCACCTCTTGTTTGGCAGGACAGTGCGGTATCCACTGGACCACCACTGGACCACTATAAATACTATTAATAGTTTCTTGTATAGAACGTAGCTCAAGCCAGCGCTTTCATGTTAAACGCAACCGATAACATAAGACAATGCTGCTTAGAGTTATCGGTGCCGCCATTGAGAGAAGATCGCTGCTCTGGGTCGACCATAATTGCTACTAAACAATTCACCGCCATTACACACAGACAAATACACGTACGAAGCACTCACACACAGGCTGTGGCTTGTTGTGCGTGTGTTACAATAAGCGGATGTGGCAACGCCATTAATAGGAGCTTAATTTACATACAAACGCACATATGCAATAACAAACATGTGTGTGTAAGTGTTCCCTGTGGGACTTATTTGCATGCAGAAAGTACTTCAGGCACACCAATCGTTGATCTTGCAAATCGATAACAGAGAATAAGAATCGATAGGTGTTACAGAAGGGTGTTGATCGTTGATCTTGCAAATCCATAACAATGCAGTAGATATCGACATACATATACGTGTAAGTCGGCAAGGTTGTATGCAGAATGTATGAATCGATAACAGGGCGATAAATATGGATATGTGTTATAGGACTTTGTTCGTTGATCTTACTAATCGATAACAGTAATGTATATCTATATGTGTTATAGGAAGGATCGCGATAGGGCTAAGGTCAACATAAGCCGACTGGCGTTGGTGCTGCAGGGTCTGTGAGCAGAGATTGAACGTCAGTGTACTTATGGTTAAGTTTAGCCAATTCAAGTGTCCGTACAGCTGGCCACACTTACATAAACAATGGCTGACAGCGAGACAGCCAGACAGAGATAGGCAGACATGGAGACACAGTGCGAGAGAGAGAGAGAGAGCGAGACTCAATAAAGTTTAGCATAGTTATCTGGGCATTCGTTGCTGTTGCATGGCCAAAACTGGCAAAGTTATTAAAATCAACAGCAATAAATTAGCATGCTTTGCGTTTTATCCTATAAACAGATACAACACATTACAAATGCATGTGTGTGTGTGTGTGTGTGTGTGTGTAGGCGAAGTGGCACAGTCAAGACTGGGGCTAGGGGCTAGGGGCCAGGGGCTGGCCGGGGGCTGACCAGGACATTTACAGCGCATCGCAAATTTTTGGGCCAAAACACAAAGTGCGCATAAATCAGGCCAACAGCAGCAAAGACAAGAGCCAAGAGCCCCGACAAGCCACCCTCCGCCCTTCCTCCAGAAACAAACAGCATGATGACTGACTAGCCCACATTCCAACAGCTCCCCAACCCCCTCCCTCTCAGTATTACGACAACTCTGGTCACTCACAACATATTCGCCAAATCGAAACGACTGGCAGCTACCCTGTAAACAATTTTGGTGATCTTTTGTGCTCCTAATTGACCTTTCTGGGCTTCTGGCAACTTTTAACTGCAGTCCACCACGCCCACCTTTGCTTTCCCTGCCCCGCACATTCCTTAAGACAATTACAAGTGGAAATTGCAATTGCAACCAAAAAAAAATTTGTTGACATTGATCCACAGACAAAGGCTGGCTGCTACCGCACGCGACCGCAGATAAATGTGGCCGCTGCGGAGTCCACAAGGCGGCACAAAGCGCCGCGCACAAAGGCAAAAGACGACAGGACAAAGGACAAAGGGCAAAGCAGACAAAGTAGAAAATGCGATTGCGATTGCGAATGGAATATTATCTCGCATCTTGACATTAATTGCATAATAAAGCACTTTTAATTAGGTTTCGCACCGAAACTGCATGCCAAAGCAGCGCTGCCGGCTGAAGCTGGTCACACTCACGCGTCCGACCACAAAGTGCATTTAAAAGCGAAGCGACTGGAGGGGGGGGGGGGGGGTGGGTTTGATTGCAACTGCAACAAACAAAGGAGCAGAAACTCATTTAAAAAATTGTTGCCCAAAAGAGTGCCTACGGCTCTGGCTAGGAGCCGGCGGGGTGGGAGGAGCCTTGTGGGGGCGCAAACTTTGCTATTGTTACTGTTGTTACTGTTGTTGTTGTTGCTTTTACTGTTGGCAGTTCGCATAGTTCGGCAAACGCTTCGATGCGAAGGCCTTGCGAAATTGAACCTACGAAAATAATTTGCACCAGTCCGCACAGTGGGGCAATGGCATGAATTAGGCGCAGGAAGCGACAGGGGCACAACGGGGGCAAAAGTTTTCAAACTCAGTTTATAGTGTATGTAAAATCATCATGTAAAACCTAACCTAAAAGAAAGGATTCCTTCACCGACTCCTCTCCTCATAGTCATCCATCTAATCATTGCTCGTGAACCCACAGATTTTTGATATTTGCAAAAAATAACTATTTAATATCAAACTAATAAAAATTAATTAGGTTGAGAGCAGGTCTTAAATACAATATAAACTGGTAAAAAAAATATCTGAAAAAAAATATCCAAAAGGTGCAAATTATGTTGACTATACTTCTATATAATTTTGTTCCCCATGCAAATTGTATATCGAATAACTTCCGTGTTTATTATCCGATTGTCATGGAATTTCCAGGATTTTGGATAAATAATGGTGTCATTGCTTTTTCACATAAAACATCAATATATTTCCAGCTCTAGTTATACACTTTTCGAAGAAATAACACACCTGGCTCTCAAATAAAACGAGTTATTATAAGTTATTACTCTTACAATCAGATAATACAGAGTAAGTTTTACGAAGGACGAGCGAGTCGAGGTCCAGGAGTACTTTTTGCATATAAGTCTGCGATAGATCTCCAAATATAACTTCAGAATGGTCAGAACGAAAAATATATCGACTTCGCAATGTTTTTTATAACCTAATCCTATTTGAAAAACTGGGCAGAAGGGTATAATAATTTTTTGCACCTTTGCCTTTGCTTACTTTAGTTTTAAAGTTATTGTATTTATAATCCAGATGGATGCAAATTTCTCTTTCCGAGTCTCAAGCTAAAAGCATTCCATTCCCTTATATTTCTTCCTTCAATATGTATGTTATTAAAAATTAAATTATAATTTCTATGTTAAGTTTATAAAGTAATGATTATCCCTGTGGGGATAGAATATAATCCTTTCTTAGTTATTTTCAGGATAGTTTAATGCCAAAGTTATTAGGGGTTTCCAAAAGCTTATTAAAGCTGTGCATGATTTTACTTGGACTGATTGTGCCTCTTTTGTGTCAATATGCAAATTTGACTTGTTAAACTGCCGCCCGTGGCCCACTGTGCTCTGGCAACGCCGTGTCTTTGGCGTAGCGCATACGCAATGTCATGTCGCCTGTGCGACGACCTTCAGCGCAGGCAACGGCAGAGACAGCGGCAGAAGCAGTGGCAACGGTGGCAGCGTTGGAAACGGTGGCAACGATGGCAGCCGCCGCAGTCAGTGCTGTTTGTGCTTCAATTATGCCAAAAATGCGCACTGACACGTAAAAATAATGCATACTTCAAGGCGCTCGCTGCGCACCGCCCCCCACGCCCCACCCACTCCCCCTGCGTGTGTGCCACAGCAGCAGCAGCGGCAGCAGAAGCCACAATGGAAAAAGGAAAACAGCAGCCGCAGTGGCAACGTCGACGGCAGCCGCAGTGGCTGAGTTGACAATGCCAGCAGCAGAAGAAGGAGAAGAAGAAGGAGATGAACTGAACGAAAGCAAAGAGCAAGTGCAGTGTTGACAATGCCAGCAGAAAGACTTAACGAAACCGAAATGAAGAAGAAGCTTCCTGCTGCTGCTGGGGCCAGTGCGGCGCTGAGCGGCGTGCGGTGCGGGTGGGCAATGCATATAACATTTTAATTTCCTGCTTATTAGGCAGGCCACGCCCACTCCACACACGCACAAAGAGATGCCACATCACATCTGAGATAGAGCGTGTGCGTGTGTGTGTGTGTGTGTGTATCAGCTCGCCTTGGCGGCACAACTTATCTGGCTGTCCCCCCAATCCCCTACCCCTCTTGCACTGTCTACCACCATATACCGTTGCATTCCCCCTCGACCCTAACCGCAAGCGCAATTTTTCATTACACATTTTGCTGTCCAACGCAGCGAAATATTTTGGCTACACCCGCGCCCCCGCTCCCACTGCTCCTCACTCCCGCTCCACAGCTGACTGCTACACAACTCACACACACACACATATGGCAACACATACATAAATCAGCTGACACACAACACACACACACACATACAAGCATGAAAAGGCTAGAAAAGGAGCGCAAGAGTCCATTGGTCGGTCAGTCCGTTGAAGGCCAACGTCGGCCTGCGGAGGGCGAAGGTTCAACAGTGGCGCACCAGGGCAACATTGGAAATTTTGATAATTGAATTTACACGTGAATGATCACATCTTTAAGCCTTTGGACTGCTTTATTGCATTGACATAGGCCCAGGCACAGTGGGCAGCAGGCGTCCAACACCAAGCACTTTTGTATAAAGAAAATAACATCGCAGGTTTCATACTCTTTTCTATATATATTAACAATGTATATAGAATGGGGGCTTCGGTGGACCAGTGGATAGCGCACTGTCCTGCAAACAACAACAGGTGCGGGTGCGAGTCCCGCTCGTCTCGATAGGCCTGACTCTCCCAGAAAAACTAGGTTGTGGCTTAAAATTTAAAATCCACCCGCTTAAAAAAGTTGTTCTGTGAAGGATGCAGGAAAAAAGGAAATCAGTGCTTCAGGCTTTGACCCGATAGTGCTGTTTTGGCCATATAATAAAAAATTTGGTAATGTAATTAACAACAAGTATAAAATTGATAGAAAACCGACTTTTAGTTGTATGGTAGCCATATGATATAGCAGTCTAATCCTTTTAAAATATGGTGGAACAATAGATAATCACGAAACTGTGTGTGAACTTTCAATCCAATAACTGGAAAATCATGGAAATATTCTACATCTTATAATCCCGGTATACATGATTCTTGCGTTCTGAAATTTTCAGGACAGTTTTATGACATAGTCATACATGTAAAATCTAAAACTCTTATCATTATATAAGAGAGTGTAAGAAGTAAGGGCACTTATTACATTTTCGGGCGATCATATTAGGTTGAAAAAAATTTGGATGTCAACTTCTGCAGAGTCTCCATGTGCATCTACATATCAAATTTCATGTCATAAAAATTGTGGCGGTAATACAATAACACTTGTGCACTTTCCACTTTTAAGTACATATTTTCCCACTGTGCGCTTGACTCCGGCAGTGTTTGCTCCGGCTGCGCTCCGCCTTGTGGATGGCTCTGCCTTTGTCCTGGCTCAAGATTGAAAATGTGTGATTCGTAAATTCAGCTAAAGAGTGTGCGGGGCGTTGGGGTGGGGGCTGCAGGGGTTGGGCAAAGCCAAAGTAATTATGATCACAAATTGATTAGGGCTTTTGGGGGCAGACCCAGAATGGGCCAACAGAATGTGAAAGTTGCCACAACGAATGTGGCACGACGGGAGACATATCCTGGGCAAAAAGTCTTTAAGCTGACAGAAATTTACAAAATGACTGCAATGACAATAGGAGGATGTTTTAGAGATTCGAAATTTGAGCAAAAATAGCGTTTTTTAGGAGAGAAAGCCGGAAGAAAATGGTATCTATTCGTCTAGAGGGATTAAACTACATAAATTGAAAGGACTCTTCGCGAAAGACAAGGAATGTTTGAGAATTAAACTTTAAAATTGGTTCAAGTCAACTATAAGTGTGATTCAACCAAAATTTCTCCAAAATCAATGTAATATTTGTCTTTTGATAATTATATAAGCATGATATAGCCATGAAACCTGACGGAAAAGCAAACTTTAAAATTGGTTCAAGTCCACTTTTAATTATTATTATTATATGGCCATAACAACCCTTCCGGGTCATAACCTGAAGCTCTATCTTCCTCTATTTCTGCTTGCTTCACTGAAGAAGATTTTTATGTGGGTGGATTTCAAATCCTACGCCACAACCTAGTTTTTCTAGGAGGGTCATGCCTAAAGGCATGAGCG
>JBANCY010000354.1:27848-38541 GCA_037040045.1 Phorticella flavipennis | reverse complement strand
AGTGCTACGGGCTCTACGTGGCTTGATGGGGCCACATGCCTCCGGCGTCCAAATGGTTACCGAAGAATCGGAGGACCCATCCGCTTCCAATGGAGGCCAAGATGATTTCTCCACGGGGTTATCAGGAGGGATAAAAGTGGGCCTACGTGCTGATATAGCACTCTCTGAACGCTTTTTCTTATGTACCTTTCTCGAGGAAACCGATTTGGGTCCGCGTGTAGTGCTACGGGCTCTACGTGGCTTGATGGGGCCACATGCCTCCGGCGTCCAAATGGTTACCGAAGAATCGGAGGACCGATCCGCTTCCAATGGAGGCCAAGATGATTTCTCCACGGGATTAGTTGGAGGGATAAAAGTGGGCCTACGTGCTGATATAACGCTCTCCGAGCACACTTTCTTGGGAACGTTTGTCGAGGAAACCGATTTGGGCCCGCGTGAAGTGCTACGGGCTCTACGTGGCTTGATGGGGCCACTTGCCTTCGGCGTCGAAATGGTTACCGAAGAATCGGAGGACCCATCCGCTTCCAATGGAGGCCAAGATGATTTCTCCACGGGGTTGTTTGGAGGGCTGAAAGTGGCCCTACGTGCCGATGATTTGGCCTTCATCGCTACTGAGCTGTCGGGAGGAATAAAAGTGGGCCTGCGGGCTGATATACCTAAGCCTTTTGCCTCCCGCGTTGAGATATTTACTGAAGAATCGGAGGATTCAGCGGCTTCCGATGGTGGCACAGATGATTTGGCCTTCAGTGCTACTGGGTTGTCGGGAGAGATAAAAGTGGGTCTACGGGCAGATATAAATGCGCCACTTGCCTCCCGCTTCGAGATATTTACCGAAGAATCGGAGGATCCAGCGGCTTCCGATGGTGGCACAGATGATTTGGCCTTCAGTGCTACTGGGTTGTCGGGAGGGATAAAAGTGGGTCTACGGGCAGATATAAATGCGCCACTTGCTTCCCGCTTCGAGATATTTACCGAAGAATCAGAGGATCCAGCGGCTTCCGATGGTGGCACAGATGATTTGGCCTTCAGTGCTACTGGGTTGTCAGGAGGGATCAAAGTTGGCCTACGTGCTGGTAAAACACTTTCAGATCGTTTTTCCTTGGGTGCTCTTTTCGGCGACAGGAAAGGCGAGCTCGGCCGACGTTTGGTGCTCCGGCTCCTACGTGGATTTGTTGATCCACATGCCTCAGGCTCCTCGACTCGTGACGATGATTTGGATCGCGATGAACGCACGGAAGATTTGACCTTTTGCTTTGGTGGCAACGGGTCGTCGGGAGTAGAAGCCTTGCGCTTATAAGCAAGGCGACTGGAAGTTCTGCGGCCAGTCGAAGGTTGAATGGAGCACATGCCGCATTGCCACTCGTTCTCCTGAAAGAGTGCAACTCCTTCTTTGGGCACATGTGGAATGTGGCAATTCTGGTGGTAGAGCGCGGCGCACTTTGAGCACTCGAGCAGCTGATTGGAGTCGATGGATGTCATTTCGCCACAGACACAACAGTGCAAGCCGGAAAATTCGTAAGTTTCTCCGGAGTTGAAAGCCTCACTGACCGTCACTCCAGCCATGCCATCGCCTGAATCGGTTGGCGACTTCTTCGCAGAATTAGCCAGCGGCTTATCAATCCCTGCCGCAAAGCTATTCGGAGAGTTGTCTTTAGGGTCCAAAACGCTTGGAGTCATGAACGTATCTTCGGTTTGTACGTACTCACTAATGGTTCTTACAGCTCCGATTCCATCGCCCGAGTCGGATGGCGCCTTCTCTGGAGAACTACCCACTCTTTGATTTTCTTGTACTGGCGGCTGTTCAGTTGGCACAGGAGAAACATGTGGCTTACCAGTAGCTCTTCCCGGAAAGTTTGCTTCAGCCTCCAACGTGCTCTGACTCGTATTTTTGGTTAACGTCTGATCCGGATCGAAGCCCATTTTCAGCGAATCATCCAAATGCAGACGCAGTTCCGCAGCGGAGTTGGGATCGCTGGAATGCAGCAGTTGGATTCCCTTTTTAAGCATGGGATCGACTTTTTCTGGAGAAGCCATTGAAATGCGTCCGTCTTGCACAAAAGTTCCAAGGAAAAGGAAACGTTTAGGTTGAAGCAGAGTTGTCTTGGAGGAAGCTCACATGGGACAGAGTTGCTTTGGTTTAAGTTCAAATGAATAATGAGGAGCGAACCAATTGGAATTTCTATATTAAATATATTAAATATGTCATAATATAATTATAAGATGTATTAATTATATTATATATTTATTATATCTTATATTAATTATATTATTTTAAATATTTAATCGATTTTATTTGAATGTTGGAAGAGGAAAACGTTATATTTCAAATTCAAGTAATATTTGAATGCTGATTGTATTCACATCTAGGGTTGCCACCTGTTGTTAGTTTAGTGCAGCCCTCGTCTTGCATCTTTTTTAACACTATTGGCATTATCTTGTAATTCTAGAAATTCTTATTGCTGAGAAGCTGTGTACTTTAGTTTAATAGTAAAAATTAATTGTATAAATATACAGCATAAACATCTTAATCCAAAATAAACCCTGTAAACCTTGCCAATGCCGACATGATACGCAAAGAGAGGGAATCTTAAAGCTGGCTTTATATGTCAGGTCATGGAGCGCTTCGATCTGATTAGACCAGACATATAAATTATATATGTACATATGTCGCAATGGAAAGAAAGTGTTGAAATGGAATTTAAAACTTCGAGTCATTCCGACTGTTCTTAAGTTGAGAATTAAATGGGAATGGGGAAAAACCGTGGTAAAAGCGTGGAAAGCCTTTAAATCTCAGTGCACACATCTAAGGGAATTTCTTGTCCATTTGCTTTGATTGAGTTCAAAGTTCAGGTCAGGCGGCTAACTTCGATGTTCATTGAATGATTTCACAGTAATTAGCTGACGGGAGGTCCCTTTTTTCCCGTAACTCCCGACAAAGGCAAACCCCCCTCCCACACACACACACACACACACACAATCACAATCACGCTATCAGCAAAGAGAATCAACAAAGTTGGCATTCTCATTGAGGGAATTTTTTTGGGTTTTCTTTTGCTTTTTTGGGGTTAGAGTAGTGGGCAGGGTCTTGGAGGGCTTTATTGGGGGGTTTTGACCGACAAAAAAGCGCATTAGCGCGTGCCTCGGGGCGTTGGGTAAACAGAAAGGAAACGCGTGAAGAAATCTATTATGACATTTGTGTGTGTTGACAAGTTGACGAAAAGTCATTAAGGATTGGAGAAAAGCGAACCAGCTAAATTAGCGAACGACCAGTCAGTCCCTGAAAATTATGAGGCCCCGGGCCAAAGACAAACACAAACAAAGCCCACAAAAAGGCGTGAAAGTCAACAAATGCCAAGGTATAAACCGGGGAAACCCTAGAAACATTATCAAAACCAAAATAAATAAAATGAATTTATTGTTTGGACAAAGGTAAATTTTGATACAGAGTGTCCTGAAGGGGCTATATATAGAGTGTAATACAGGACTTAATAGAACAAATTTAGTCTAATGATTTTGAATATTTTGATATGTTATAAAGTTTTACACATTATATTTATAGAAGAAGAGCTTGAACGAACCGAAGATGTTGCCTCCAAGCAACGACGGACGTACATCATTTCCATATGATTTTCGCTGTTTTCTGAGAGAAACGATATGTAAAATCTTAAACTACTTATATACTTTATATATACAGACCTACTAGATAAGTATACCAAATTTAATATATCTTATCTTAAGCTGTATTTGCGCGTTGATGCCTTTTTTCAGGCCTATCGTTGCCATTGTTAGTTGTTTCTATATGAAATAACTTCCAGGTTTTTTAAGCGATCATTATGAATTTTTGTATAAGCTTTATTAATCCATATATCTTTCAATTGTCAATATTTCAGATAGATCCATCTACGTTATGTATATAAAATTCTCCATTCTCTAAGAGGCCGGCTTCAAACTGTGACTGGACCAATAATGTTTTCTATTCTTATATGATTCCTCCTCATTTAAGGTCCCTGCGAATGTTACCACACAAAGATCGACAGACGCTCATCGACTCCAGATGCAGATGAGAAACCTTCTAAAACTTCTACCATATGCTATAAGCTCATATTATTCACATTCCCCCGAAAAGTTGCTCAAAACACAAATCGTCTAATTATTTTTTGCTTAAATTAAAACACTTGAAAAGCTTCCAGTTGCAAAATAGAGTTGTGTCTCATAATATGTCTATTTAACTCGAAAATCCAAAAATATTCTAAGAAAAATTAAACTAATTCGGGCAGAAAAAGTTGCATCTACTTCGAAGTCAAAGCGTTTTGTAGGTCAAGTGGGGTTTGCTGATTTCGTGCTGATGTATTAATTCCATAAAGTTCTATTCTATGTTAAGTTCCGTTTATGGAGTTACATGGGTTAGGAATACCGTATAATTACACAATTTAAACGGATTTAGTCCTTTGAACTGTTGGGGGTAAGAAAGAGCAATATCGGAATGATATCTTGAGATATTTTATTGAAATGTTTTTCAATTTCAGGCATTGGAAGCTGATTTCCGGCGACGCCTACGAAACAATACTCCTTGTGGGGGACAGCGTAGCAGATGAAAAATTTGTCTACAATCGAAAGAATAATATGTTATCGGTTTGTCGATGAGTTGTATTCTGGACAAATCGTTTTTGACATTTAAAAACCAATGTAACTCCTTAAGTAGGCCTTGGAAAACTTACCTATGACACTCGATAATTGTTTGTTCATTCACTCACAAAATTTGTCAGCTGAAACAAGCAAGTTCTATCTGTGATTTTAGAAAAAAAAGGCAGAGGAAATATTGGATTTATTCAACGTAATTTCAATACTGGTAAGTAAAATACCAACTTTTATAATACTATATATGCATACAGCTAGTTCTATTAGTAGTTGGAATTAGTTTTAATGGTGTTTTCTTAACTTTGAGGCTTTATTAAAGGAAAAATATTTACAAATCTATAATTTAAGGTATTGCTCATCGTTAGCTATTACTTTTTCACACTTTTCCCTCAACTTTCGGATGCTAGTTCCTCGGAAGAACAGTTCATCACTGATGCGATCCATGTATCGACAAAAGTTTGAGATCTCTTCACTATTATTATTTTATGGTCATAAAAACCCTATCGGGTCACAGCCTGAAGCACTATTTTCCATTATTTCTTCTTCCTTCACTGAAGAACTTTTTTTACGTGGTTGGATTTAAAGTCCCACGCCACAAAATAGTTTTTCTAGGAGGGTCACGGCCATCGACATGGGCGGAACTCGAACCTCGCACCTCTTGTTTGGCGGAACAGTGTGCTATCCGCTGGTCCACCGAGGCCCCATAAGTTTGAGTTGAATATGAGCAAATATTACATATACGTCGGGTGCGTTTCTTTCAAATTAAATTTTTACCACATATTTTACTATCCTCGAAGTTTAGCTTCTCGATTCAGCCAAAAATTAATAAGCAAATTATGGCAAATGAAAATATTTGAGAATCCTGAGAATTCCCTGGAAAATGCTTACGCATATGCCGGGCCTGACCGCAGTTGCTGTTAATTTCCTAAGTGACCACAGACCCTGACAGACCGTTTGACCCAAGGCCAAAGAGCGCATTGAAGCGACAAAATTTCTCAGCGAACATGGGTTAATTTCAATGCCCCAGTTATGCTAGAAAATTTAAATCAAAACGGGGGCAAAAAATAGGAAAAGTCGGAAAAAGTAGGAAAGAAATGTGCAAGTAAAAATCAATTTAAGTCAAAATTAGATTTTGAAAATCAACAATACAAGGCACAACACACACGCACACACGCACACACACACACATGGCTGACTACAACAACATTTTGTAAGAGTCATAGCCCCCAGACCCCCCCACCCATTTCCACCGATTTTCATCTAAGCCCACGTAACCCACACGCAAAGTTTAAATATGAGTTTGGAAAAAAGTTTTCTGAGGCGTAAATATTTTGTGGCATCGCCAGCATCAGCAAGCTGAGCTCCCGGAATGTGGGGGCTTGAGATGGTGCTGGAAGTCGAGAAGAAGATTGAAGATTGGTTGGGTGGGGTACTGGGGTGAGTGGGTCCTGGGGAAGGGGGCCTTGTAGTAGGTGTAAGGCAACGGCTGTTTATCCTTTATGCGCGGCACACTTTTAGGCAGCGCACGAAAAACTGCCGTTTGCAGTGTTTGATTTATGCCGGTTGAATTTTAAAATTTTCCCCATTTTCTTTTTCTGCACAAAAGCAGAAAAATTAGAATTCCCAACTCAACGAATTTTAAATACCCTTAACAAGAGAAAATAGCTCAAAATATCATACGATTTCTGAGATGAATAACATTCATGTGCTTCACTTAATCTATTCTACAATTTTAACTAGTCCCTCGAAAGATTAATATTAAGGAATGTCATAAGGAGGATGAACAAGAGGTTTGAGTTCAAGTCCCGCTCATGCCTTTAGGCATGACTCTCCTAGAAAAACTAGGTTGTGGCGTAGGATTTTAAATTTACCCACGTAAAGAAAGGTTTTCAGTGAAGGAAGGAGAATAAAGGAAAATAATGCTTCAGGCTTTGACATGATGGGGTTGTTATGGCCATATAATAATTATTATAACATACATTTGCTTCATTTAATCTATTCTACAATTTTAACTAGCCTCTCTAAAGATTAAAATATTAGGGTATGTTATAAGGATATCTTCAATCTTAAATAGGAAAAATAGCTAACTGATATTACAATGAGATTCGCAAGATTTTGAGGCTGACGTTACTAAAATCAAACCCTCAAATGATTTCAATAGTCCAATATTATATTCGTATTATTTTGGGAATGATAACACACATAAACTTAAGAAGGCTTAAATATGTTTTTAAATGTAAAAATATCAATTTTTTTATTATTTTATAAATACTTTCATATGCCTAGAATATTTTCTAAAAATTTCAAGACAATCGGAGTAAAATTGTAGGAGCTAAAACCTTAAGAAGAGCGGCCCACCAAAAAAATATATGGGCTCTTTGCCTACTTCAATAATTGACCTAGTCTCTCTTGAAACATAATTTCCAAATTCAGTGATCCCGATCTTATTCAAATTTTTCACAATTTTTCTAGATAGGATGACCTCGTGATTAATGGAATTACAACCAATTTTTCCAAATAAATTCGTGATAGAAATCAGATCAAAAATCATATGTCACTTTGTCAAAAATTCATTACATTGTATTTTTTTTACAAATTCCTCTATCAATCGTTTATTAGATGTCAAAGGAGAATAGTGAAAGTAGGCGTTTTTCCGGCTTTCAAAACCCATGTAGCTTCAGTCGACTCAAAATGAGGCTAGAATTTTAACGAGACTCTCGTAAAATTACAACTAATTTTCAACTATTTTTTATTTTTCTATAGTTCTTAAATAATCTCACAGCGGATTTCAATCAAGAAAGGAACTTTGAGCTTGGTGTTTGCCAAAATCAAGTTCTAGAATCTTTAGGATTGGGATTTTCACAGGACTTTCGGTTAGGGTAAGAGAAACAAAAAGGAGCCAAAAAGTAAGTGAAAAAACAAGCGCACGCCAAATCCGATTAAGTTTTCAGCGTTTTTTACCCCACAACCCCTTGACCAACCCACCCAAAAACAGACCCTGATGTGTGCGTGTTTTTTTTTTCCTTTCAGGAAGAAAAGATCAAAAAAACAAAAAGAAACTTGTGCCGTTTTCAATCTGAGGAACAGACGTCGCGTGTCCTGTTGTAAGTTCCGCCCATATAAAAAGCGAAAGGATTCAATTTGGTAAGTGAAAAGGGAACTAAAGGGAAATCGCAAGTCTTTTGAAGTTATTGCTCAGGTATTTCGTTATGGTGGCAACTCTGTCAGAGAGTTGGCATATCAAATTGCCCGTTTTTATGGCAAAACGAAGTTGACAACTTTTTGTGCGGGGGCTTTTTAAGGCCGGAAAACTCCAAAGTACATAAGATTTTATCTAATTTTAATTCCTAAACAAAAAAGTCGAGAAAATCTAAAACTCCTGAGATTATTTATATTGTTTATTTGAATATTAATGGTACAGAGCTCATTGTCCGTCCAAACAAGAGGTGTGGGTTCGAGTACCACTCATGACGATATACACGACTCTACTAGAAAAACTAGCTTAGGGCTTAGGATTTGAAACCCACCCAAAAAAGTTCTTCAAAAGTGCTTCGGAAGCAGAAATAAAGACAAATATAGTGCTTCACGCTATGATACGAGAGTATTGTTTTGGCCATATAATTATAATAATTATTAATAAGCCCGTTCAATTTCATGGAAAAAAATACCGAACTACCAGAATTGGGGCAACACTTAAATACTAACAGCTGGCAACTCTAGCTAGGAACACAATCAGCATTCTAAACATTAATCCTTTCTCTTCCCGCTTTATTCTAAAATATTATTAAAATCTATTAAATATTTCCATTGATTCATGGAGACCTTACTGATCGCTGTTCAAAACATTTCTCAGGTCAAAAAAAAATCCACTTGGTTCGCTCCTCAATATTCATCGGAACTTATTCCAGAGCAACGCAGTAACCTTGTTTTTGAACTTCCTTCAAAGCAACTCTGCTCCAACCTAGACGTTTACTTTTGCTCCGTAAATTTGGAAATTTATTCCTTAAAAATGAAAAGAAATGATGAACGCCCTTTTTCTGCTAAGAGGCGCATGATGGAAGATGAAGCAAGCTTTTCGGGCAGCGCCATTCCTGCCTCCCGCGAGAGGGGTCCGTCAGTGGCAGCTGGAGATGCTGAGGACTCATCTGAATATGGGTGTTACGTCTGTGGCGAAATGTCGTTTGATGTCTCGAACCAACTTATCGAGTGCTACAAATGCGGTGGACTCTATCACCAAAAGTGTCACAATCCGTTCGTCACCGATAAGCAAGTATCCAAGTTTCGTAGGAACAAGTGGAAGTGCAACCCGTGCGCCAATAAGTCTTCTAAGCGCAAAGCTATCAATCCCGATGACCCGTTGCCATCAGAGCGTAACGCCGAATCTTCTCAGGATGCAACGCAATTCACATCATCATCAAGAGTCCAGAAGCCCGAGGCGTATGGGTCAGCAAATGCAAGTGGCACCCAACGCAGGGCCAATTCATGGTCACCGGAGGTAGATAGATCTGGCCGTACTGTAGCAAAATCGCTGCCACCTCTTATCGTTCCCCATCCAAAGTCGACGGCGGATCAATCGCAAGACGATGGATTCTGCCAATTTGCGGTAACTATCTCGACGCCAGAGGCGAGTGGATCAGCAGCTATGTCCACTGGGGTTGTTATCGCCAACCAATTGGCACTGAAGGCCAAATCATTTGTGCCACCATCGCAAGCCTCTGGGTCCTTTAATTCATCGGAAGCTTTATCTAAGCCGGAGACAAGTGGCACCAATAAGCCACGTAGGAGCCGCCACTCCAAACGCAGAATCAATCCATCCTCGCCGTCGTCAGATGCACGTTCGGAAAGTGCTGTAACAGCGTATAGGCCCAGGTCTTACCTTCCCGAAAACGTAGTTCAAGCTGAGGCCGAATCATTTGTGCCACCATCGCCAGCTTCTGGGTCCTCCAATTCTTCGAATATTGTCTCCAAGCCGGAGACAAGTGGATACACTAAGCAACGTAGGAGCCGCCACACCAAACGCACTCGCAGTCGATCCTCGCCGTCGTCAGATGCACGTTCGGAAAGTGCTGTATTAGCACATAGGCCCAGGTTGTACGTTCCCGAAAACCCAGTTCAGACTGAGGCCGAATCATATGTGCCTCCATCGCAATCCGCTTGGACTTCCAATTCATCGGCAACTTTCTCTTCGACGGAGACAAGTGGACACACTAAGCAACGTAGGACCCGCAAGAACAAACGCACACTCAATCCATCCTCGCCGTCGTCAGCCCAATCACCTCAGGATGCTCGTCCGACATATAAGTCCACTTTTTACCATCACGAAAACCCTGTTCATACTGAGGCCGAATCATTTGTGCCACCATCGCCAGCTTCTGGGACATCCAATCTATCGGATACTGTCTCCAAGCCGGAGACAAGTGGACATACTAAGCAACGTAGGAACCGCAAGACAAAACGCACACTCAATCCATCCTCGGTGCCTTCAGATACACGTTCGGAGAGTGTTGTATCAGCACACAACCCTAGGTATTTCCTTCCCGAAAACCCAGTTCAGACTGAGGCCGAATCATATGTGCCACCATCGCAATCCGCTTGGACTACCAATTCATCGGCAACTTTATCTTCGACGGAGACAAGTGGACACACTAAGCAACGTAGGAACCGCAAGAACAAACGCACACTCAATCCATCCTCACTGTCCTCAGATACTTGCTCGGAAAGTGTTGTATCAGCTCATAACCCCATGTTTTATCTTCCCGATAACCCAGTTCACACTGAGCCCGAATCATTTGTGCCACCATCGCCAGCTTCTGGGTCATCCAATTCATCGGATAGTGCCTCCGAGCCGGAGACAAGTGGACACACTAAGCAACGTAGGAGCCGCCACACCAAACGCACTCCCAGTACATCCTCGTCGTCCTCAGATTCAAGTTCGGGAAGTGTTGAATCGCCACCTAGGCCCAAGTTTTACCTTCATCAAAACGTAGTTCCGACTGAGCCCGAATCATTTGTGGCACCATCGCCAGCTTCTGGGTCATCCAGTTCATCGGATAGT